>JARHVA010000011.1:6707500-6970000 GCA_037957365.1 Torreya grandis
TCTACATGTTTCTTGTATTTGTCAACACTAGACTCTAGGTGCTTTCTTACCTGTTCATGTATCTCTTTCATTACCACTACAAACTCTTCACCTTCAACACTTTTCTTGTCCATATGACTGATGTTCCTAACCTTGAATACACCTCTAGGATGCAAGTCATAGATTACTTGGAATGGGCTCATACCAATGCTCATATTGGTAGAGTCATTATAAGCAAACTCTGCTTGAGACAACATAAGATCCCACTGCTTGGGATGGTCTTTGGATAAACACCTCAATAAGTTACCTAAGATTATATTAACCACCTCAATTTTCCCATCTATTTGAGGGTGTTAATCTAAATTTAAACTCAATTTTTTGCCTAGATTCCTCCACAACATTCTTCAAAAATGACCAAGGAACTTAGTATCCCTATTAGAAACAAAGTTCATGGGCAGTCCATGTAGTCTTACTACCTCCTTGAAAAACAAATTTGTGACATGTGTCACATCATTAGTGGTTTTAAATGGTATGAAGTGTGCCATTTTAGAGAATCTATCAACAACTACATAAATTGAATCAAAATCCTTTCGTGTCCTACGCAATTCCATCATAAAATCCATACTTATGGATTCCCAAGGCCTATTTAGGACTGGTAGGGGCTTATACAAACCTATTTTAGTGATCTTACCTTTTTCCAATTGACAAATCTTTCACCATTCCACATACTTCCTTACTTCTGCTTGCATTCTAGGCCAATAGTAGTGCCTAGTGTGCAACTCTAATGTCTTTTAAATCCCAAAGTGGCCTACCATGCTTCCACTATGCTTTTCTTGGATCAGATTTCCTCTTATAGATATTTTGGGCACACACAACTATAATTATTTGAATAATAATCCATCTTGAAGAAAAAAATCTAACCATGGCTCCTTTTTGAGTGTACTTGGGTGCTTACATCCATGGTATGCTACATTGAATTCTTCATCATCCTCATACATGTCTTTGAGTGACTCAATTCCAACACTTTCTAACTAAATCTCATACACCAATAAGACCCTCCTACTCAATGCATCTGCAACACTCTTGATTTTTCCTTGTTTATGCTTGATGGTGAAGGTGAAATTCTTATGTACTCCACCCATTTCACATGTCTTTGGTTTATTTTGGGCTGATTAGAGATAAACTAAAGTGCATGATTATCTATGTACATAATGAACTCCTTTGGCATGAGATAATGCTTCCATTTCTTCAATGTTTGTACCATTTCATATAACTCCAAATCATAGGATGAGTAATTCTTGGCATCATTCAACTTCTCATTGAAATAAGTTATAGGTCTACCCTCTTGGATTAGTACAACCCTTATTGGCACACCACTTGCATCACATTCAATTTGAAACACCTTGTTGAACTATGGTAATGCTAGTATTGGCTCCTCTATGATTCTTTGCTTCAAGTATTATAATCTCTTCTCTAATTTTTCATTGCACACAAAAATTTTCTTATCTCCCTTGATGGTGTCTATGATGGAAACACATATCCCACTAAAATTCCTAATGAATTTTTTATAAAAACTTGCAAGACCATGAAAAATTCTCACCTCTCCTACTGTCATAGGTGTTGGCCACTTCATGATTGCCTTCACCTTGTTCTTATCCATTTTTAGCATGCCTTGTGATATGACAAAGCCAAGGTAAAACAGATTTGATTTCATAAAATCACACATCTTGAGGTTGATCAACAACCTCTCTTCTTGCAGCCTTCTCACAACCAACTCTAAATGGTGAATATGCTTCTACTTGCTATGGATGTAGATTAGTATGTCATCCAAGTACACCACTAAAACCTTGCCGATGAAATATTTTATTACCTCATTCATTAATCTCATTAAATTACTTGGTGTATTGGTCAAACCAAATGGCATGACCAACCACTCATACAAACCTTCATTTGTCTTGAAATCAGTCTTCCACTCATCACCTTACCTGATTCTAATCTGGTAGTACCCACTCTTGAGATCAATCTTGGAAAAGTAACTTGCTCCACTCAAGAAATCCATCAAACCCTCCATCCTAGGAAGTGGAAATCTATATCTTATGGTGATCTTGTTTATGGCCTTGGAATCAGTACATATCCTACACTCACCTTCCTTCTTTGGCACCAATACTATAGGCACTGCACAAGGACTCAATATTTCTTTGATCAACCCTTTGTCAAGCAACTCTTGCACTTTTCTTTTGATCATAAAATTCTATTGAGGGGTCATATTATAGGATACCTCATTAAGTAGACTTTTTCCAGGTAAAAATTCTATATGATGTGTTATTCTCCTCATAGGTGGCAATGTGTTGGGCAGCTCAACAACAACTATATCTGCATATTTATCCAACATATATTGGATCTCTTAGGGTAGCTTATTGATCTATGTGGTTGTAATAATAGTCTTAGTCTTGATTACTAAAGCAAAGCCTTACTCTTCTTCATGTATGGCATTCAAAAATTCCTTACCACTTACCAACATCATGTGTGAGCCAACTTGTTGATCACTTTCTTCATCCTTCATGGGCAACAAAGTATGATTGAATCCATCCTTGATCAAGGTGTACATGTTCTTTCTTCCATCATGAGTAGTTTTCCTATCATATTGCCAAGGCCTCCCAAGAAGCACATGACACACATCCATTGGGATGATATCACAAAGCACCTTATCCTTATACCTTCCAACTTGGAACTCTACCCAACTTTGTTCACTCACCAATACTTGTTGAACCTTATTCAACCAAGAGACCTTGTATGGTGTGGGGCGAGGTAGTTTTTTCAATCCAAGATTGTTAACCATTTCTACCAAAACAAGATTATCCATGCTTCTTGAATCTATGACCATTTTGAAACACTTGCCTTGGCATTTTCAAGATGTCTTGAAAAGAGTCTTCTTTTATGGTGGCTCCTTATATTTGGGTGGCTTGATCAACACCCTTATCATGAGAAATGATTCTTCCACTTTAGGATATTCCATAAGTGATGGAAAGCAAACACTCTCTTCCCTACCTCCTTGTGCAATCTAATTTATCCCTTCATTCCTTGGGATTCCTACTAGTTGGTCCTCCAAGAACTCCCATGATTTATGGTCAACAAACTTATTACACTTGAAACATATTCCTACAAATCCACTTGATCCTCTACCCCTTGATGCACAACCACCTCTATTGTAAGGTCTCTTACTTTTAAAACCACCTCTTAAACTAGTGGGATGCTCTTGTGAATTTATTGAATCTCCTCGATGGATTCTTTGTGAGAATACTCTAACCCCTTGCTGTCATATACCTCTAAAACTTCTTCCCCTTCCTCTATTTTACTGATTATGTTTCCTATTCAACTTGTCTTCAGCCTTGAGTGCAAATTGGTAACACTCCTCTAGTGTTCTTGGGAAAATATGTGTTAGTTCATCTTTTAGGTTATACCTTAGACCATTCAAATACATTAATGTCCTAACCTAATGGTAAGCTTATAAAACTCCTTTATATATGTTTTCATACACATTTCTTTTTTATTCAAGTTTTGTAACTGTCTAAATAGGTTTATCTCATAATCACCTAGCAATAATTTACCTTTGAGTTTGGAAACCTTTATGTCCCAAGAAGTTATCTTGTTATTTCCCTTATTTCCTCTCTCATCTTGAGTGAAATCCTACCATAATGAAGCATGCCTCTTCAATTTGGTTCTTGCAAACTTAACCTTATTCTCATAAAGTACGTCTTCATACTCAAAATACTTGTCTAATTCATTCACCCAATCCATGAGTTGTTATCCATCAAGACTACTAGCATAGGTGAGAAATTATACCTTTTTTTGGCTCTTTAACCCATGATTACCTTTAGGAGTATTTCTATTCCTTGATCTTTAGGTCTTTCAATTGTTTCTTCTCCTTCTTCCTCATGAGCTTATGGCTCATCTTCCCTATTACTCAAGTCCCCTGTTAGGAATCTTCTCCATTGATTTTGTTCTACTACATTCAACCTAGAATCCAAACTGACTATAAGGTCTCTTAGCTCTACCAACACAACATCTTGATTCCCTTGATTCCTTACAGTACCTCCTCTATTTCTCCTAAGTGGCATACTGATCCTTTCTTAGGCAATCTATCAAAAAAGTACCTATTTATCTCTCTTTTAAAGGATATTATCTCTCCCACTTTCTCTTAGTTATCCAATCTTGGCTCTGATACTAAAATGATACATGAGTACCTTGGTATTAGTATTAACTTTGACTTCACCTATCACCCTAGGCTCCTGACCCTTCCTAATAGCTTTTTTTTAATTTTTATTGATTGCATGAAAAAAGTAAAAGGGGTTAAGGGAAACCAATGATATCTTTATCTACCCTCTATTGAAACACACTTGTGTGTCAATTTTTAGGACCAAACTCCTCTTTTAGACCCACTTTCTAGCCTCAAGTCTTCTCAATTAGGCCTTTTCAAGCCTAAAACACACCACAATCCACTAAATTCCATACTAGAGAGTTTGTACCAACTTTAAACCCTATTATTCACTTCAAATACCTTATCACCTCTTAGAATAAAAAAATGGTCAATTTTGGATGGTTAAAACTCAAGATATGAGTAAAACCCTAATTTAGGGATTTTACAACCTTGTACAGACTTGAGGCTACATATAATTACTCCATGAATTTTTCAAGGGATTTCATGGAATTGTAAAAGATCAAATATATTTTTGTGGACCATAGACACCTTTTAAAATCATCATCAAGTCTTAATCCATCCTTTGTTTATGTTTTCCAATTCAAAATGCCTTTGACTATGTAGGATTTCAAGCAACCTATCGGTCTGTGTGTCTGTAGACAAAAAAATTCAATATTCCAAAGAATGTAATCACTCAAAAAATTTATTGAAGTAATTATAAACTTACCATAATTATTTGATACATTTTTAAATTACTTCAAAGATCCTTTCAGTCATAAATCAAATACACAGTCTATTTAACCATTGTCTGCTATAGGAAATATGGGTCTGTTTACATAAATGTCTAAGAAATAGAGGGTATCCTTAATATTTATTATAAATTATAGTCTCAAAAAAAATAAAACCAAATTTATGAACATTTATAACAAATGGCCAATTCCATTTATTTATCAATCATGAAATACATAGTCTGTAATAAAGGAAAATGACTCAGGAACATGGGTCTATCTATAGAAATCTTCAACAAAGAGGTCTCTTTTCCTTTATTCCTTTAAATTTAACCTTATTACAACATTCATAAAAAACCAACTAATTTAAAATAACACCTTATATATTATACATATCTTATGCAACTACCTTGGTCGCCTTACCAACAGTCACAAGGTGAGTTAAGAAGCACATAATTTGAACTAAGGTGGATTCTGTACATATGAAGCTCTTAGGCCCTTGATATTGATTGAATGGGTCATCCTAAGTGTCTAAAATATATTCATAAAATTGGGAAATTCATCCATGTACCCCTGAAACACTAAAACTAAGCAAATTATTCAAATTTTTGAAAAGCAAGTTTTGGCAGAAAAACACAAGATTTGAATTTAAAACTACCTAGATGCAATCCTAAGCTACCAATTTGAAAAATAATGATGCTTGGTGAATTTAAAATCCTTCCAAGGCATCATAAAACCAAAATTAATGCAATCAAACCAAAATTTATGACAAAATGCACCCAAAGAGTGATGCCCCTGCATCACATACATACATATATGTATGTATATGTATATATTATGATTTCAAAAAGGTATAATTGGAACAAAGAAATGCCTTATTCATTATGAATTATATATAAAAAATTTCTATATAGCAATATCACTGCACATAACATTTAGTCCTTGTTCACTATGAATTCAATTTAGTGGTAAAATGGATACAATTAATTTTGGTTATTTACTAAACCATATATACTTGTTTTAATGATATATATACATAATTCATATTTACTGTAACCATATACAAAATTCATTTTAATATAACCATAATCATTATTCTTAGTTCATATACATAGACCAATCTATACCAATATATGATTTTATAGAGCAAAGGTGCCACCTACATAATAATAATGTCTGAGACGTTGTCGAAAGCTCCACACCTTTCCTCTATTATAATTATTCTCTCTCTTTTTTATGCACACCTCTCTCTCCACTTCATTCTGAACCCCACTATCCTCCTCATCTAATTTCACTCCACTTTCATCTTTTCTTTCCTTTTTCTCCTATTCCTCTATGCCACACCCCAAGTTTGATGTTTCTTTCTTTTTTTTTGATTTTTCCTAAAATTCCTTAATTCCTACTTGTTTTATTCACTTTATTTTATAATTATAACACAATGTAAATCCAATTGCTAAGTATCACTAATTATAATATAATAACCTTGATTTATATATTTTATTCCTTTTTGACACTTTTTTCCTATTTATATATTTTTAATATAATACATTTACTAATTATAAAAAAATCACTTTATTTGATACTAACTTAGAATAGGTAAATAATTATCAATATGACTAATGTAATTAAATTATATTCCTTTCAACAATAATTGGATATTCCCAAAATATCATAAAGTTAACTTGTCAATGTTCTCAAACATTAATAAAACATGATGGTTAGGCTAGATGTGGTAGTAACTAGGTACTAATCACACAATTTACATTCAATCATGAATTTCATAACATGACATAATAATAATAGTACATTATACACTAAATCTACATTTAATATCCATAATGAAATCACACATGATTTATTCTACATAGTCATAAATCTAAGCTATCACACATCTAATCATGTATAAATAATTATCTAAATGCAAATAACATCAAAATGTACTAATGCTAACCATTCAAATTATGCATATAATGAGTGCCATTAGTGTGGTGTGTGTAAGGGTTCTAGTTTTTCTTCTATCATCCCCCATCACCTGCATCTACATCACACTCTCCAATGATGCTTTCCCTCTAACATGTTATAAGGGATGAATCTCTCTTGCATCAAACTCATTATAAGAAGGTAGTTAGTCCATACCATCATGACATATATATCATAAAATAATACTGGAATAATAAATCAACATGATCACAATGTAAAGGATATACAATACAACTAAACTCATAGTAATGAAATCGTGAAACCAAAGCAATACACAACTATCTCATAATAACATATGACTTATAACTTAGTTAATAATAATCAAATTAACCAACTATAAATATCCACATAATCAAGTAAGTTTGATTAGCAAGGAATCATAATGTGACATATCCAAAAGGTCAGCATAAGTTATTTAATGAAATATATTTCCAAAAGGATGGGTATATATATAAGATCAACACTCCTCCATTCCTCACCTAGAAATCACATACAACTCACAAGGTAATAAACCAAGAAGCACTCAATCAAGCATTAAAGTGAAAAAATCTATCCTATTTGTCTCTATTTCCATATAATTTATTGAAGTAGTATTTTTATAGGCCTGAAGCACTAAAAGAGTAGCCCATGAGCCATATTTTTCAACTTACAAGATAGGTCATTGCATGTATTTGCTTATAACACATAGTACCTTTGTGCACTATAAGCTAGCACATAGGGTAGAACTACATCATTCTAAGGCCTTATTCAAAATAGTGGCTATGTAGGTAGCACTAATGGATAGAGGGGTGTTTGGGGTCAAATCGATACTATGAGCCCACTAACTCATTTTTACCAGTCACTCCAAGGGTGAAGAGATAGGGTTTGATCATTTGACAAAGAAAAACAACTTGTATGCACGATCTGAAGACATCATAAGAAATATGACAAAAGTCCTAAAATGATCTAGTTTATCTCATCTAGATCTAGGTAATACTCTATATAGGACACCTATGGTAGAGTTAGACACTTGTGTCAATGCAACTATCCAGATTTGATGTAAGTATTTGAGGCCACAAAAATGATATTTATAGAAACTAATATTTGTTATAGGATCATCATCCAATCCACTTATAACATGTTCTTACTCAGACTTGCATGTGCATAGTAAACCAACTATGTATCATTGTTTCCAATTTATTACAATATTTATAAATATCTATACTTTGCATTTTTTTAGCAGTCTCAATTATATAAATTCAAAATATTATTTGTCTAAGTTTTCTATTAATTCACCTATTATAGAAGTAATTTATCACCCTTTTTCCTTAGACTACTTGATCTTATTAACCCTATATACCCCTAAATTTCAAATTTAGGGTTAAGCATTTGGTGAACCTAGCCTCTATGTCTTTCTATACAAACCCTAGTTTGGCTTAGGTTTTTCTTATTTTTTCCTAATTTTTGATTGTAGTATTTATTCAATTCTAATTTTTCCCATCAAGTTGGATTATTCCCTAGATTTTATATGTCTCTCTTATCTTGATCTCATCTCCATCTTTCAAAAATTTAAAAAGGATTAAAAATTACCTCTTCTTCCTCATAGCCCTAAGGAGTGAGATATCCACCATCCCTCTAATCAAGTCCATGATATCACTACTCCAATGGATAAGATGACCCATTTCACGGTTTCAAATGAAGGTAATCAATATGTCCTTATTAAAACCTCTCCACTTACCACATCTCCTTTAAATTATGTGTGTATGTATATTCAATCTGAAGTACTTGGGGTTTTTGCTTATGAAGCCATTAAAGATCAAAACATCGATTTGAGAAAGTTAATTTAAGAGTTAAAAAACAAAAAACATTATTTTAGTTTAAATCTCACATTATTTTAACATTAGATTACATACCTACAAAATCCAACATATACTAGTGGTTATCATGTGTTTTCATCTTCATCTATAAATATTATAGCCAACAAAGTTTCATTTCCAAATGAAAAGCTATAACAAAATACATCTAAAATAAGTGATTGAAAAAGTGAAAAAAGGATAATAAGAGTCCAAGTGAAATCCTAAGGGAAATTATTCAAAATAAAGTGATTCAACTTCCTCCTCTACGTCTTATATAGAGGTTAAAACACTATTTTACATATCATAGAATGCATGGGCATCATACCGATCGTTATTTTTCATTGAAAAACAAAATACAAAAAATAAATGACAGTGGTGATTATTAAAAAAACCCACTCACATTATGAGTACCTCTCCTAAAACACAAGTGAAAAAACAACAAATATGGTTATAAACACTTGAAAATACAATAATTCGACTAAGAAAGGATAAAAAATGCAATGTAGTAAAAAGAGAATCATGAAAAGTTGCAAAATAAAATTTAAGATAAGCAAACAAACATAAAAAAAAGTGTTTTTAACAAAGTATTTTTCAAAGCATGACATATTTATAAAAAAAAATTATACATATATGGTCGCTAAGGATCTAAACATCATATCTATATCATGAATAGAGGAACAAAAATTTAAGGGCAATACTACAAATTCTATGCTTTCATCCTCAAATAAATAAGTCAAGGCACAAGTTACATCTTTTCCTAGTGTTCAAGCAAAGATACATGACTCTTATCTATCCCATAATGAGATGCAACATTTTGACAATGATGAACATACTCATGAAAAAAAAATTTAAGAAGGAAACTCCAATATATGGTGCAGTTGGTTTTTCATACACTGATGCTCAAAATGATATATCAAAAGTTTAATAAAAACCTAAGATGTTACGTGTCTCTTGTAATAATAATTACATTGATTTTTATGATCCTAATAATATAAAATACTGGTATGATCCCCTTGATACTGATTATTCAACATATGAATATGCCACACATGATACAAAGACTTTAAAAAAGCATCCCCTTGATGAGTACATTGGATTATAGTAGCACTTTTATTTTTACATGTCTTCTTTGCTTATAGTAGCATATTTTTCATCTCCATATATACACATATGTTTCACACATCATTTGAGAGTGATACAAGCATACTTAGATACATGATATATTCACATACAAATGTTAAGACTTTCTTCTACTCATGCCATAAGTACATTGGAGGTATTTGCTTGTTTGATCATGATACACCCTAGTTATTTATTCTATGATAACTTTCCATTATCATGTTTGAGATTATATACTTACACATGATTATATCCATGATCACGTATTTTCATAGTGTACTTGATATGTTATGGACTTAAATTTTTTTGCTAACACATATTTGTAAGAACTAGTATGATATGTTCATGTTGGTTGCTTTTATTCCATGCTTTCCTTTTTTAAATTCCTTGAGTGTCTTGCCTTTCTTGATATTATCTTGCATTATTTTTCCTATTTGATCATTTGAATATTATCCTTTGATTGTGGCCCCATTCCTTTGTTTGTCTATTTGGACATTTAAATAAGTCATTATTTGTTGTATGAACATTTGAATATGTCATCCTATGATTTATGGACATTCAATTAAGCCATGTCCCTTTAATTATGCAACATTCAAACATGCCCCTTGTTTGAGGCATACTTAGACCATTTTCCTTTCAGTGATCTATTGTGTGTTCTTGATTCATTGTTGAGCTTGTATTGTTATTATCTAGATGTTTCTATGATCTATATCATGCATCTTAGGACTTGATGTGATCACATATTACATACTTCAATGCTATATCTACCTAGACATGTCATTCCTATATTTTACATGATCCATACACATATTATACAATTATATTATCATTTTGTGATAAGGTAACTACCAGATTTTATTTTCTCTTACTTATAAAGGGGGGCATATCAGTGGGGGTATGTCATAGAGGCATGACTTCCACATTTTCATAGTTTAAGAGTATAATGGAGGGATGTTATAGAAACATGTTCTCCACATTTTCACAAGTTATTTTATTATCTATATTCAGTGGGGGCATGCCATAGAAACATGTCCTCCATACTTGCACTAATTTCACAATTCTATATATTTCATAGTATATGATTTAAACACACATTTAGGGTAACATTATATACATTGGTACTATTCTTATACCTAGATTTTAGCTTGAGACATATATGAGGTGCATATGCCATGCAAGGGGAACCTAAAAATTGCAAAATCAAATCATTTTACAAATTTTAAATATTATTATGGATTGTTATCATACCTAGGATGGACTATTATTGAGCCAATATAATATAGTATTTGGTTCACCTTTGAAGGGTTAAGTTGATTAAATTATTCAATATTACCAAATTTATAAATTAGATTTGATTAAATCATCTAACTTCACTATAATTCTAGGTTGGATTTGACTAAGTCATCCACCCTCCCCATATATATAGTGTGAGTTAATTGAATTTATCATACTCACCAGGTTATGCACATATTTTGGGTGCATGATTGAGATGAAACAAGCTCAATGGTCATGTTTAAACTCACTTTTACAATAAGATTTGGGGCATGTTTTCCACCATCATGTATATATACATGCACTCACAGGTTCATAATTATCCTAATCTTAGTTACAAAGCTTCATAATGAGGCATCCTTTCAAATCAAATTATCAAAAGGCAAGGTGGTTGCATCGATACACATGTGTACTCATAACCTTAATCTTCACTTTAAAACATTTAAAATTATTTCAATTTTAGATTTCATACACTGATTATATACTATAAAACTTTAAGATGGTTGCATCGATACACATGTGTACTCATAACCTTAATATTTTTACTTTCAATCATTTCAATTTCAGATTTCATACACTTTATATACTATAACATGATCTTGGTTATAGGTCATTCACCAAAAAAGCACTAGGTGGGCTCATGCAAAGACAAGGTGTGTTGTACACACCTAGGTACATATTTATTTCCTTTAAAATAGAAATTTCCTTATTATATTAAAGGGGGGAGAAATTTTAGATATAAAAATATGATTTATATAGCACCTTAGTATTGCACACTTGAAAAATACCTATCATGGTTGTAATTTTTAGTTATAGACCTTCCCACTACCAAAAGGCTTCTATTCACTATCTCTTTGTGTCTTATTACTTATTATTTGGATGACCTAAGCCTTTTAAGTTGTACATATTTAAACTTGATGTTTATCCTTCACTAATAGTTTTATATCTATACCTATTTTCTAGTTCACTGGACACTTGTGTCCCAAATAGACACATGCATTGATGTAACTGTCCATTTTCCTAAAAAGTATCTAGTGCCCAAAAGTTATCTAATTAACAAAACAAAGTTATCCAAAATTTTGGCCTAAGTGCTTTAATGTGAGTTATTTGTAAAAGGGATTGGTATACATACAATATCAACCCTCATTCATTCATCACCTGGTAATCATATACAACTCACAAGGTAATATACCAAAAAACACTCAAGCACTCAAGTGAGAAAATCTATGTTATATGTCTCTATTCCCATATAAGTTATAGTAATCTATCAAAAATTCTAAGCATTCAAAGAGTAACCAACGAGTCATATTTTCCAAGTTACAAGTTAGGTCATTGCATATTTTTGGTTATCACACATTTCATCTTTGTGTACACACAAGACAACACATAGGGGATAACTACATCAATCTAAGGCCCTTATTGAATTAGTGGCTATGTAGGTAGCACCCATTGATAAAAGGATCTTTTAGTTCAGATCAATATTGTGAGCCCACTAACTCATTTTACTATAGTCACTCTAAGGGTGAAGATCTATGGTTTGATCATTTGACAAAGAGTGGTAGATTGTGCACATGGTCTGAAGACATCAAAGGAAAGATGACATAAGTACCATAAGTCTCTAGTTGTTCACATCTAGGTCCAATCAATATTTCATAAAGGACACTTAAAATATAGTTAGACATAATAAAATAGTATAGTATAGGATCATCATCCAATCCACTTCTAGCTTGTTCTTATTCAGAACTGAATAGACATAATAAACCAGCTAAGTATCATTATTTATAATTCATTCTAGTAATTATTAATAGTTGTACTTTACTATTTTTAGCAATCTCATTTGTATAAGTTCAAAATACTATTTTTATAAGTTTTATATTAATTGGCCTACTATAGAGTTAATTTATCACCCTTATGCCCTAGACTACTCTATTTTCTTAACTCTAGATTCCCCCATATTTCAAACTTAGGGTTAAAAAACTTTAGGATTCTATATTCTTGAATCTAATTAATTTATACTTCTGACCTTCATATTCATATTAATATTTAGTATATAAGGGCTCATTTTGATTGGCCTTGTACACTATTTAAGCTCAATGTGTATCTTCCCTAGTGATGGGTCTACACCTTTAACTTCTAAGAATTTGTTAGGGAAAATATCCTCATAATTCTACAATAACTAAATTGCCTCAGAGATGTGATGTTGCATCCAATAGTCCCTAATGGTTGGTATTTTTGGTAGTTTGTCTATACCAATGTTATTAATTTTCCTCCACATGGGTTCTTGATATATTTTGTTTTGACCCACCTTAATGTAATCCATTAGTTTTATTTCACCTTCTTGCTCTAGGATATTGGCATTTCATAGTTGGTCCTCTTTAGTTTTATTTACATTATTTGTTTTAGGTTCCATTATATCCATTTTAAATTTTAATAATCCTTTCAAGTCCATATCCTATTTTATTTAACTATGATCTAAGTATTTTATGATATTTTAGATTCTATTACAAGACTTTAGCATGAATTTTTCTTTCTCCTTTCTAGCTTGATACTCCTTTTTGGATGTGTAGATTTGTGCTTGAATCACCCTATGATTTTTATCTCTATGTAATAGGTACATACTCATCTTACCCATGACACTAAAATATTTTCATTTCTGCAAAGCCTTATGCACCATTAGATTATCATCTTCAAATAAAAACATCTAAATGAAGCTCTATTGAACTTTTGGCTAGCTTTTAGTCTCTCATATGTGTTCTTGATACATGTATCAAACCCTAAGCAAAGGTGATAAGGTGTGTTAAAATAAATTCACCTCTAATTTTTGAAATAACCATACTTTAACACATTTGTGAACATGAATTTAGGGCATTGACCCTCCTAAAATAATGGCCACTATTTAGAGATACAAGTCACAACCTAAAATATAGATCATAACATCTCACATGTTGATCCAAAACTCAAAAAACTTGGTTAAATATTTCAAGAACACACAAATAATAATGCTATCACTGAGAAGAGATGTTTTATTGCTCAAAATTACAGATACAACATATGGCTATCTCTGAGAAGAGATGTCTATTTTCCTTTTCAGGATACATATCTATTTATACCTATGTTTGAAGGTAGGAGGAGGATGTGGAAGGTCACCAATCTCAAGGGATATGAAATATTTCAACTTATATAAATTACAATAATACATAATTTCAAACATTACTATTTTTAGAAACTTACTATTTTTAGACTGCACTACCAAAATTGAAATTTGGGGCACTTCCATTTGGTTTTTGGGGGTCAAAACCCACTAATAAAAGATCATGACATCTCAAAACATTCCCCTCATTCTTAGATTTCCAAGGATTCAAACAAGGATTCAAAAAAAACTATGCTACAAAATTTATGGCTCCTAGAAGTTTCTACCACCAATTGGGGTATGACCGTCACCCAACTTGTCACTTTAAGTGTTGCTCAGATCATTGTATGAAGTGTTGTCTAGATCACATTATTCTTCCCAATAAATTTTATTAGATTTATGAACAACCCACCAATTCACAAAAACTCCTTTTAATGTGTAGTTCAGTGTACTAAATCACATGCCAATATTTGGGACATGATTTTCTAACTTGTAAAAACATTGTGCTAAATATTATGTGGCAAAATATTAGGGAATCTATCTTTCTATAGCATAAACCATTTGCATGGGTTTTATTTCATGATCTCCATGCACCCCATTTATCATATGTGCACTTGAATCCCCATTTATGGAATAATTTATTTCTCATGGAGAATTCCATTCCTTTATGTTAGGTGTGAAGTTACTATTCACATAAAAACACTATTCACAAATTAAGTATTCATAGGTCAATATTCATGTGTCACTATTCATGGATGAGGTGGTAAAGGTGACCAGGTAAGTGAGGTGGATCTAAGGTTACATGGCATGACCCACACAAGGCATATTTCATGTTGAAAAGTTAGAGAGAGAAAATGGGGTGAATTTTTCTCAAGCACATGGGTTGGCACATGTGGGAGACAAGTGGGAGAGGATACAATAATTACTTTCCTTTGGAATGTGCATGTAGGGTGTAATAATTTGTGGAGTCATGATTTTTTTCAAAGGGAGAAAGTCAAAGAGTGATTGGAATCTTTGAAAGTTGATTAGAGACATGTGGGGTAGTGGGGACAAGCACTATTCTTCATTATGTATCTTTTAACCCAAGTAAAAAGCATGGTTGAAAGTGGGTGTACCACTTGAGTATTTTCAAAGATGCTCTTTGAAATTTCTTTCATACATTATTATGTCTCCCCAATGACTATTCATGAATAGTATAAATGGGATGTAGCATTTCACTATTCATGCCTTTTCTCCCTTGTATTCTTCTTTCTCTTTGTATTTTGGATTTAAGTATGTGAGATTACTTAGCTATTTTGTAAGGTTGAATTTTGTGCATTTTATTTGCATTGTAAGCTTGGAGAATTGAAGGAAGAAGAAAGAGGTGTAAGAGAGTGTGAGGATAATGTGAGTGCTAGGTTAATTGTGACTAGATTGTATTCTCAAGATTTTACTGAAAATAAAGAGAGTTACAAACTTCTCTGTGGATGTAGCCCAAGTTGGGTGAACCACATTATCTTTGGTGTTATGGTTTGCATTCCATTTACATTTCCATTTTTATTTTGTGTCTTTGATTCTCAAAGTATTTAATTTCTATTTCATAATCTCCACATTTAATTTCAACTTGGAGGAGGATAATTATTGTATAGCATTTACTCCTAACAAGTGGTATTAAAGAAAGGTGTTTGTTGTTGAGGTTAAGTTGTAGGAAGCTAAAGGGTGTTTTAGCTTGAGTGGGAGATATGGTAAAAGATGGAAAATCAAAGGTGGAGAAATTCAATGGGCATAATTTTGGGTTGTGTAAAATGTATATGGAAGATTACCTCTACCAAAAAGACCTCTTCTTACCATTTGGATGAAAATCAAGATAACCTACAACTATGATGGATGAGAAATGGGAGTTGATGGATAGAAAAACACTCAAGACCATCTAATTATGTCTTGCTTCAATGGTGCCCTTCAACATATCCCAAGAAAAGACTACATAGAGTCTTATGATAGCCTTGGGAAAGTTATATAAAACCCTTCTGCCTCTAATAAAATATTTCTCATGAAAAAATTATTTAATAGGAGAATGGATAGAAATGGTTTAGTGGATAACCATTTAAATGATTTCAATATGATTACTAGTCAGTTAGATTCTATTAGTATTAACTTTGATGATGAAGTCAGGGCTCTCCTCATTTTGTGTTCCTTACCTAAAAGCTAAAATAGTTTGGTCATGACAGTGAGCAACTTTGTCTCAAATAATGTAAAGCTCAAGTTTAAGGATGTGGTGGGTGTGATCCTTAGTGAGGAAATGCATAAGATAAGCATGGGTAAGACATCCACATTGGGAAATGCATTTTACATGGAGACATGAGGGAGATCAAAGACTAGGAGAAGGGGAAACCATGAGAAATCAAGGAAAGGTTCAAGGTCAAAATCCACAAAAAGGATGGAGTAATGGCATTATGGGAAGCCAGGTCACACAAAGAAAGAATGTTGGGCTCTTCATAGAAAATCAAGCAAATAAAAACATGAAGGTAACAAAGAGGTAAATGTAGCAGGTGATATGTTAAAAGATGCCTTGATTCTTTCTTTAGATAATATTAATGAATCTTGGGTTTTAGATTTAAGAGCTTCATTTCATGCCACTCTTAACAAACACTACTTTAGAGATTATGTTCAAGGTGATTTTGGACATGTATATCTTGGTGATGATGAACCTTGTATTATTGTTAGAAAAGGCGGTGTGGGTTTGAAACTTCAAAATGGAACACTTGGGTACTTAAGGATGTTAGGCACATTCCTTATATGAAGAGGAACCTAATTTTTGTAATATAGTTAAGAAGTGATGGTTACATAGTCACTTTACTAGAGACTCATGGAAAGTTACAAAAGGTGCCCTAGTGGTGGTAAGAGGTGAGAAGGTGGGTACTTTATATTTATCCACTACCATTTCTAATGCATCTTGTGATCTAGCTGCTTTAGGTGTAGATGCAACTATATAGCATTATAAACTCAGCCACATGAGTGAAAAGGGCATGAAAATTATTCACTCTTAGGAGAAATTACTAGGTATCAAAGAGATAGACTTGGACCTGTGTGAGCACTGCATATATGGAAAATAAAAATGGGTTCATTTTATGAAAGTTAGACTAGCCAAGAAGATGAGGAAGTTAGAGCTTGTGCATATGGATGTATGGGGACCCATTCAAATATCTTTTCTTAGTGGTTCTTTATGTTATGTCACATTCATTGATGATGCAACTAGGAAAGTTTGGGTTCATTACATCAAACAAAGATCTGATTTATTTGAAACTTTTAAGAGATGGAGAACTTTAGTAAAGAATGAAATAGGTTTAAAGCTCAAGTGCCTCAGGTTAGATAATGGTGGAGAGTACTACAGTAAGGAGTTTGATAACTACTATTCACAAAATGGAATCCATAAGTAGAGAGCATTTTTGGGAACACCACAATAGAATGGTGTGTCAGAGAGGATGAATCAAACTATCATGGAGTGTACTAGGATCATGAGGTTGCATGCAGGATTGCCATTGTAGTTTTTGGTGGATGCAGTTGATACATCTGTGTACCTAATTAGTATAGGACCTTCTACAACCTTTGATGGTGGGATACTAGAGGAGGTATGGAGTGGTAAAAAGGTTGACTATTCTTTTAAAAAAAAATTAGATTGTGAAGCTTTTGCTTATATTAGTAAAAGGAATAAGACAAATTTAGAGGTAAAATCTCAAAAATGCACATTTATTGGCTATGGTACTAATGACTTTGGATTTCAATTGTGTAATGAAGAAGATAAGAAGATCATCTAGTGTAGAGATGCGATCTTCAATGAGAAATTCATGTACAAGGATCATATGTAGGAAAACAAGTAAGAGGAAGCCAATAAATAATACACAATGTTTGAGGACATCATGAATGGAAATGTTCCAAAGGCACCAGAGTAGAATGTGTGGAAACAACAAGAACCCCAAACTCCTATTGTGAGGAGATTTAATAGAGTAAGTAGACCACTTGAATGGTTTTTTCCATTTAATTAATTGTTACTTACTGATGGTGGTGAGCCAAAAATATTTGAAGAAGTAGTAAAGGTTGATTCCAAGGATAAGTACAAGCTATGGATGAGGAGTATGATTCTCTCATGGAAAACCAAACATGGGATTTGGTTGAGCTTATGGAGGGAAAGAGAGCATTGCAAAACAAGTGAGTTTACAAGTTGAAGGAGGATGGTGACAAGAAGAAGTACAAGGCCAAATTGGTGGTAAAAGGATTTGTGGAAAAGAAAGGTGTAGACTTTGATGTGATTTTTCTCTTGTTGTTAAAATGACTTTTATTAGAACTATTTTGAGTATAGTTGCATCAGAAGATTTGCATCTAGAATAGTTGGACATGAAGATTGCATTCCTTCATGGGGATTTGGAGGAGGAGATATACATGCAACAACCATAAGGTTTTTAATTCAATGGTAAGGAGATGTTAGTGTGTAAAATAATTAAGAGCTTGTATGGCTTGAAACAAGCTCCAAAATAATGGTACCTTAAGTTTGATAGTTTTATGCTAAAACAAGGATATTTTAGATGTCATTCTAACCATTATGTGTACTTTAAAATATTTTATAATGGAAGCTATATTATCTTGATTTTGTATGTAGATGACATGTTAGTGGTAGGGTCTAACATGCAAGATATTGATGTGCTCAAGAGGTAGTTGGGTGATTATTTCACTATGAAAGATCTAGGTGCTGCTAAAAAGATCCTTGGGATGAGGATATCCAAAGATAGAAAGAATTAGAGTTTGATACTACAATAGGTAGAGTAAATCAAGAAAGGACTGGAGAGGTTTAGCATGTAGAATGCAAAACATGTTGGGACTCCTTTGGTAGGCCACTTCAAGTTGATAAAGGTACAAAGTCCCAAGATAGAAGAAGAGAGGAATCAGATGAATAATGTCCCTTACTCATCAACAATGGGAAATTTGATGTATGCTATGGTGTGTATGAGGCCTGACATTGCACATGCAGTGGGAGTGGTGAGTATATTCATGAGTGATCTAGGGAAGGAACACTAGTAGGCAGTTAGGTGGATTCTTCAATATTTGAGAGGGACCACAGATTTAGTGTTATGTTATGCTAGATTAGATGTTGTTCTATGGGGATATGATGATTCAGACATGGTAGGAGATCTAGATGGTAGGAGGAGCACTACCAGGTATGCATTTACTATGGGTGGTACAATAGTGAGTTGGATCTCACATATATATAAAGTGGTCACACTTTATACCATAGAGGCTGAGTATGTTACAGCTATAGAGGTGAATAAGGAGATGATAAGGTTTCAAAGACTGATGGAGGAGTTGGGACACCAACAAGGAAAAGGGGTACTTTTTAGTGACATTCAAAGTACCATTCACTTAGCTAAGAACTCAATATTTCACTCTAGGATGAAGCACATTTAGTTGAGGTATCACTTCATATGGTCAGTGTTGGAGGAGGAATAATTGAAGCTAAAGAAGGTACACATGGATGAGAATCTTTTAGATATGTTGACCAAGGAGGTTGAGAGAGTGAGGTTGAATTTTTTCTCAACTTAAATTGGTCTTCATGGAAGAGGAATATTAGGATGAGAAGTTTGTGTAGTGAGAAATTGTGAATACTAACTTCAAGTGGGAGAATTGTTAGGTGTGAAGTTACTATTCATAGAAAGACACCATTCACAAATTCACTAAATATAAGTCATTATTCATGTGGCATTATTCATGGATGAGGTGGCAAAAGTGATCGGTCAAGTGAGTTAACTCTAAGGTGACATGGCATGGCCCACACAAGTCATCTTTCATGTTGGAAAGCTGGAAAGAGAAAATGGGGCAAATTTTTCTCTTGCACATGGGTTGGCACATTTGGGAGCATGTGGGAGACAAGTGGGAGAGGATCTAATCATTCATTTCCTTTGGCATGTGCATGTGGGGCATAAAACTTGGTGGAGTCATGATTTTATTCAAAGGGAGAAGTCAAAAGGTGATTGGAATATTTAAAATTTTATTGGAGACATGTGGGGTAGTGGTGACAAGCACTATTCTTGATTGGGTATCTTTTGATCCAAGGAAAAAACATGGCTGAAAGTGGGTGTATCACTTGAGTGTTTTCAAAGATGCTCTTTGAAAGGTCTATCATGCATTATAATGTCTTCTAAATCACTATTCATGAATAGTAGAAATGGGACATATGATTTCACTATTCATGCCTTTGCTCCCTTATAATCTTCTTTCTGTTTATATTTTGGCTTTAAGTATGTGAGATTACTTAGCCATTTTGTAAGGTTAAATTTTATGCATTGTATTTTCATTTTAATCTTGGTGAATTTAAGGAAGAAGAAAGAAGTGTAAGAGAGAGTGAGGATAGTGTGAGTGACAGGTTTGTTATCACAAGATTTTATTCTTAGGATTCTGATGCAAATAAAGAGAGTTGTAAAATTCTTCATGGACATAGCCCAAGTTGGGTGAACCATGTTATATTTAGTGTTATGGCTTGCATTCCATTTCTATTTTGTGTCTTTGATTTGTAAAGTATTTAATTTTTGTTTCATTATCTCCACATTTAATGGCAACTTAAATGAGGATAATTTTTAGCATTGCATTTACTCTTAACACTTTATAGGTTCAATGTAATCTCTATCCATGTAAGTTTAATGATATAGGTGGTCAATTTATAAATTATTAGGATAACACATAAAAGGACACTTACATTCCTCCATGTAATATTATGGGCTAATACTAAGCATCTGGACTAGTGTGGACAATAATTGGTTTGTTTTATGTAGTTCTAGGAACTTTTATCAATGTTGTGAGAAGTAGGTAAATTTTCTAATTCATAGGCTTCATATTTTGGCTATGCAATGACTTTGAACTAACTATCATCCCTATGACATATGGTGATTATGGTTATTTTTTATTGTATATGGATTTTTCTCATATTTATTTAAAGGTATGATAATGATAACATTTGCATGGTGTGCCTTCAATTGGTTATCAACTGTATTGATAGTCATAAGAACAACATAAGCCATTTTTTTCCAATTAGCATAGGATAGTGTGTCTCATATATATTTATGTCAATCACTTCAAAATCCCCATGTAGATTGAAATTAGCCACCTATATCTTGACATCTTCACATCTTCAAATAGGTTCAGCTTGACCATAAGCTACAAGACTTAAATTAACAAGGTTGTAACTTAGAGCTGGTATTCTAATAGCTTCCGAGGTTGATTTGAGAATCATGTTCACAATTATGCTAAAATAAAAACAATATTATGGACTTCATACCATGTGATCTCTATATCCATTCTAGTTTCCACATCCCATGAATTTTTGGTCTTGACATACTAAACTACCTTATCTGCTCTCTGTTTTCCCCTTTATGCACAATCTCAAAATTTATGTAGTAAATTTGTTATATTTTGGAAAATGTCCTTGTTTTGTAGAGTACTTACCAATTTGAGTAAATTTGTTAGTAAAATTACCACTCCATTTGGTCAAAATATTTTAATGACCTCGCCATACATTTGAGTGTCTACTATCATAAAATCTCCTTCAAAAGTATTTTTATTTTATATTGATCAAAGAAATTGGGTTGCTTCATTCATCAGAAGTGTCTCACACACATTATCTAGATACTTATCTTTTTATAATTTTCTAATCATATTTTATTCATCCATCCCTAGTGATGGAATACCTTGATCCTTATGTTAATTTATAGTGATAATTTAGGCAAAATATTGATTCTTAAGGTGAGACTTCACCATGTTAACATTATGCAATATCTTCTCATTTTTATTCTTCTTAAAAATAGGGAAATTTTTAGTATTAAGTTGTATATAAACCCTACAATATGATTTTTTAACCTCTAAATATTATAGGGATAATTACATGTGATACAATTTAATTCACCACATAGGTAATAATTAATCAGTTTCCTAGACCGTCTATTTTTTTTCCTACAATTTATATTTCCTCCTTGAAATCCACCTTGGTAACTTCCTTAGTATCATCCCTACCCCTGTGGTAACCTAAAACATTATTGTTTTTAATCATACCCTCCATATTATTTTTGAGGAGAAGGAGATACCCAACTTGATTATTGTTGACGTGATGCAAGAGTCCATCCTTGTTGATATTATGGAAAAGGATATGTCCACTCTTATTGATATTGAGGAGGTCGGGCTGTAAAACCTAGTTGGTATTGTGGTAACTATGGAGTCCACACTTTTGGATATTGAGGAGATGGAGGAGTCCACCTAGTAGTAGGCTATGCTATTAGAGGACCCCAACCACCTTGTGCTACGATCTCAACATTTAGGCTATGCACACTTAGCTTTGTAATTAGACAATATTGTGTGTATATTATGAAAACATTTATAGAAATATTCTCTTTCAATTCTTGAAGATTCATACAACTATTCTCATCATGATTGTGATATTTAAACAAAGTAAATAACACACTATGATATTTTTGTACATACTATTGTAATAAGTAACATTTTGTAGTATCATGTCCTATAGTGTAACATATTTCATATAAGTTTATATTAATATTTGGACATTAATTCTTGTGACGTCCCACTTATCCACACTCAATGCACCATATTGACACTCATGATTTATTTCCCTCTTACAATTTATCCATTTTGGGTAAGACTGCATATAGCTTAGCATCAATTTTTTTAGCACAAGGAAGATACTCTCTAAATTCTTCTATTTCTTCCACTTAGATCATAACGGATCTTGCATCGGTTGTTTTATTGAACTAATATTTTGTTATGGAAAACCAAATCTTATTTTTCAGACCTTATATGAACCAAGCAACTTTATTTGAGTCTTGAAATTGGAATTTTTCTCTATTCATCATGTCTAAGAATCTAGGATCATAGTCCCAAATCAATTCTCCTATTTTTTTCTTGATCTCCTTCAAATATTCAATAGTCTAAATCACATATTTATGCATTTTTTAATTCTAAGATCAATTTTTGTTTGACTCGTGTAAGAGTCACTTTTTTAAGATTATTTTTGAATATGAACTCTAGATCTCTACTGTCAAATCTTTTAATATTTTACATTTTTTATTATCATCAATTCTCACACCTTTAATTGACACTTAATTTCACAAGTTAATAAATATTATTCTAGGTTAGTGGACCCATCATATGTTGAAGTAACAAAATATTTGTAGTAAAGGCCATATTTCCTGGGATGGCACTAGATATGACTAGTTTTCTTAGGGTTGATTTTACTAGATTTAGAAACCTTACTATAAATGTACTTAGAGTACCAACAATATTAGACTAAACATCTTTTCCCACTTCATTTTTATGTTTTCATAATTTATTTAAAACTTCATTAAACCACTTCTTAGTTTCAATGTCCTTTGAATTACTATTCTTAGCTATAAAATTAGGTATAGGGGATGCATACCCTTGGATTGAATGAACCATATATATTGTTTCTATCTTACCTGAACCCAAATATACCCTGTGTTTCATCATGACTACTTTGAGAGACTACTCTTCTTAATCCCCATACAATTACTACCTCAAAAATTACTCCCTAAATATATTATTAAGTTTATCTAGTTTCCTGATTGTAACATATTATCGATATCTCTAGTCTCTTCCTTATTCTCTTTACAATCCAATTCCCAATTCTTGATCAATTTCCACATTTTATATAGTTGCTTCAGTTTATTTTAGTGTTCTACACTCCTCAACTTTGGATTATCTATATTATTTTAGAGGTCTAATTCCTCCCATTTTCTTCTTAGTTTCTTATCTACTCCTAATAATAGTTAATTATGGCCCCCTTTTTTTTACACAACTTTTCTTGTTTTATCTCTTCTATTATCATAAATATCATTGAAGTCCCAAAATTAATTTCTTATTTTGATTCTCTTCATTATCCATATTTTGGGTTCAAGCTTAGGTTTATTGGTTCAAATATTTTTCATCCAACTCCTTCTAGTTTTCATCCCCATAGTACCCTAAGTAACTACTCCATATTGGTCAAAATAGACACCATGGCCTTTTCCATAACTAACATATTCAAAAACATATGAAGTCATTAACAAAACTTGCTCTAGATTCCTCTAAAAGATATGTTATAAGAAGATTTAAACTATATATCCCTAGATAAAAAATTATGTGATGTACCTGTCGATTGTAGACCTTACCCAGTGGTCAATCACATAGGTCTAGTCGATATCTTACTTTTGAAAAATTTCCAACTTTTTTTCATTCTAAATAAAATGGTATGTTTTCCATTGTTTGGATCAATAATATTTAACTATAGATAACCATGCTACTATGAAATCAAGAAATTCACACTAGAATATTTCATAAATTTAGTCGTGGATATGTTCAAAAATTATCTTTTATACAAAATCTATTATTCTTTTGGGTTCTTCCTTTGTGAAATTGTGTATCCTTTTGTCCAATTTTTAAAATCCCTTCAGAAAGGTAATCATTTCAACATATTTGTGTCCTAACAACATAACTATTGTTAACAATAGCCCTTGGAATCACCCATCAAGACATATTAATCATTGTAATCTATGAGATTTTGATGTGACTCTAAATATTATATAATAATTTGATAATAGGTTATAGATAAATCTTATTCATATTCCTATGAAAAATTTTCATCATATTCTCATTAGTGTTTTTACCTTACAAGCCTTTTACCCTTTGAAATATTTTATCGATAATTAGTAACTAGTATACATTCAGTCGTAGGGAAGATAAAATTAATTCAAGGAATAATTACATGTACATACTATATTTTACAACATAATACTCAAGGAATACCATGTATTTATATTTATTACATTATAGTTCAAGTTCAACCTCTTATTTTACAAAAGTAGACTATATATAATTAAGTGAAGATACTATGACTTCATTTTCATAACTTTTCATCTCTAGGATCAAAGGGACCATTCCACTTCTATAATATTTAAATTTATACACAAGACCATAGATTATAAAAAATATGGCATGTATTACACATGTCACCTCTTTATATTAAAATGATATTCATGTAACTTATACTTCGTATATCCTAATAAAAAAGACCAAAATATAAAACATAAAAATTAGGCACATTGGTCATTGAATTTATAGTAGGAGGAAGCTTTTAAGACTTATGTTATATAGGAATAATATGATTAACCTGATATGTATTACTATGGGGAGGCATATAATATTTCAAATCATTAGGAGCACTATCCTTTCCAACTAATGTAGATGTATATCATATAATAGGTGGATTAGAGACATTCGTAGGATCAATAGGAATAGTCTCAAATGTAATTCATTATCCTTAATTCATTTATTTTTTGATTTGTTAAGTAGATAAATCATAGTATTAATTTACTTAGGTATAGTCTCAAGATAAATATATAATAAAGTTTCATCCATATCCTCAAAACAAGACACATATACATTATTAGGAGGTTTATTGTTGCAATAACTTTCATTATTCTCACTATTATGTTCACCATCAAAAGAATAATGATAATGAAGAGGCATATCATCAATATAAACATACTAACTATCATTCACATCTCTAGGATCATCAATAATATGAGGCATCTTAGTAATTATTTCCATATTCAAAACATGCGTAAATAATGGTTGTTGGGTAAAATCATAAGTAGCACCATTCATTATATCACTTTGCCTAGAAGGATGTATACACATAATCTTCCTAGTTGTCATAAGATATAAGCATGAATAACATGAAGGAATCTAGGCTAATGATTGTGTAATATAATATGCATAAACAAGTTGCAAATTTGAAAACAATATTTGAAACATGGACTCAAACCCTAAAATAAACCTTGAAAATGTGTATATGTTAAAAGAATGATGGCATATGATTAATTTATGAAGATGTATAGAATTTAAAAGTATAAATATGTGAAGATAAAGGTAGGGTTTGATTAAAAAAATGTGTATAATTATAATTCAACCATGGAAAATAAAAAAAATAAACCTAAAAATTAGAAAAAATAGACACCAAGTGGGATGAGGGTTATATAAACCCTAAGTTCGATGCATCAATTTCTAAAAAGTGTATGTCAATACAAATTCATAAATAGGTGAATGGAAAGAGTAATCTAAGGTTTAAACCATCTGAATACAATGTAGATATGAAAATGTAAAAAGTTACAAATCAAACCCTAGGGTAAAAACCTCATAATATGTAAGTACTCAAATAATAGAGGGGTTCACCAAAAATTTTAATTGAAATGACAAATAGGGTAATAAACATAATGCACATTTATTTGAATGGATGAATAAAGGGTTATAAGGCAAATACAATAAAAAATAGTAATTCATAATCCTAATGTGTTGAATATAGTAACCAATAGAAAAAGTGATAACTATAACAATCCAAAGATAATGAAATGACAAAGGATATAATAATATAACACATTTGTGTAGAATTTTAGGATTATGAAACAAACATTGATCTAGAATTGAGTGTGAATATATGTGTAAAATATAAATATTAGTAACTAAAAGGATATATTTTGTGCTTTTTATATAATTGTTGAATATGCCCTAGGTACATTTAGTAGACCATGTAACATGTATTGTCTTTAACCATATAATGTTTTTTGAGTCATCAAATTTTTACTCTTCTACTTTTTTTGTAATCTATTTTTTTTGTACAGGTGCACTATTAGATGCCATACATTATTGTGCAATCATAATGAAATAAAACACAAGGTAGGATGTGCATAATTATATGATTTCAATCCTTGACCTAGCCCTTGAAAATAGTAGTAATACGAGTGTCTAAAAATTTAATTGGCTCATTCTACTCATTGAAAATTTATAACTATACATCATGCAAGCTTAACATCAAAGTCAATGTAGTTATCTTGTACATATGAGTGGAATTTTGAGTGAGATATTTACCTCCTCTCCCTATTAAAGTTCAATACAAAATACATGAATATACACCTAAACCCTCTTTTGGTACAATTTTATAATGCGACAAGGCTTGAAGATGTTGAAGTATCAAAGTGAAAAATCCATCATAAGAGTAGGAATATATTTGGTCAATGAATGTTAGACTTGAATAATACATAAGCTTCAATTAAACCTTTAATGATACTTGACAATTGGTAAAATAAATAGGAATTATTTTTATTTATAGTGATCTCTAGGACATAACACATGAAGGCAAACCATGGAAGGTGATAAGCTAAAGTAACTGTGCAAGAAATAGGCCAAGGTGGGAAGGACCAAAAAAAATATAGGATGGATTTGGCAAGTCTCTGAATCCTCAAATAAAAAATCAATGCTTCACTTATGATTTTTGAGTATGTCCCTAAAGAAATAGATGCCCATAATGAGCATAAGAAACTTATGAAATAGATAAATAAGGCTTAATTTTGAAAAAGTATGAATGTTGAAGAAATCTAGAAGGCTCAAATGCTGGAGAGAGTCTAATGTACAGTAGTAAATGTCAAAAAATATCCAAATATGCACAAGTGTGATAAAATGGGGAAAATACATGATGTAAAAGGGTCTTGTACCAAAAATAGGTGTATACACACTAATAAATGATTAGGAGAAATAAAACACATGCAAATTTGTATTTTGAAAATATTGTCATGGTTTTGTTATTGTGAATTTTATCAAGCATAACTTGTTAATGGTTTCCTTGTATTTGAAAACTCTAAAATAGACAAACAACTAGCTCAACATGATTTTTGTAAAACAATGGTAAACTCTATCAACTAATCAAAACTAAGTGACAGAAAGATCAAACATTTGTGTTGGTTATTTATATATTATGTCAAACATGCAATTATGTCTCCTATTTCAATAACAAATGTTTATATTATGAAAATATCCTACATTTTCATATTTAATTGTCAAGAATTCTAATGTTGACAATCATAATAATAAAATGCTTGCACTTGCTCCTATAAAATAAAATATCATTAATTAAATTGACAAAGAATATATGACGTATGCCAAAAGATGTGTCCATGCACATATAATTTCACTTATGAACATAATTGTTTATAAATAAAATATGTTGATTGAGGTGTTTTTTGGAAACTATGATATTTAAGATGCCCTAGTAAATGGATTAGATGGCACTTTCAAAGCTTACATTAAAATTGAAAATTTTGACATAACCTAGATAAAATTTAGTGATCCAAACATTAGTAACTGTCAAACTAAAAAAAATCAATTTGTATACAAACCACATTGATATAGATGGGTTATCATTATGAGAATTTATGAACCTTTACAAAATTCATCATACAAAACAACTTCAATAATTACAAAATAGTTTCTTTTTCAACTTGCATGTGTGCATACAATCCATAGAGCTCAAGGAATTACAATAGATGTACTTGCATTTAGTCCTCTTGGAGTAACCATTCGTGGATTGCCTTATATTACTTTGTCTCATGTCAAGACTAGAGAAAACGTGTATTTTATGCATCCTGTAATTAAAAAAAATAAAAATAAAATGAAATATAGTTATTAAAATGTGTCATCTTGAATAATATGCAAAATTACAATTAAAAAATTAAATTTTATCCATTGATTTTCAATCATGCATTGCCCTTTCCTCATTGAACGCACAAAGCCTTCAAGTCATTTAGAAGACATTAATCATTAACATAACTTAATGTAGTCTAACATATGGTGTTTACAATAAATTCATATGTCCCTTCTTGCAGTAAAAAATTTACTACATAATTTCCATCATAATTTACATGGCATGTGCATGGTACCATGAATTGTGAAAAAAAAAATCTTTCATATAAATAATACATTTAAAAATATTAGGATAGAGGCATTATTTGATATTGTGATTTTGCATGATTAATTATTAAAAAATTATAAATGTTTTTGTATCACCAAATACAAGCAATAAAAATATTCTAGTTATGATCGATCAAAGCATTAAAAAATGTATCTCAAAAATTTTTATACATTTTCAAAGATTTTAATATCAATATACATAAATGTAAAAACATAGAAAACTTCTCAATGAACACATGAAAAGTCACAATTATAATTTATATATCTAAAAATGAAGTTCATTCTCAAAAAATAATTTCAATAATTTATAGTAAAATTGTGATCAGTCATCCTATCATATATTTGATAGACATTCATATTGAGTTGATCATCTTATATTTTTTTTCTTCTATTCAGTAAGGACAAATTAAAAAAACTATGTTTACGATATTCTATACAATGTTTTTAGACATGTAAATGGAATGTATTTTATGAAGTTACAATGTCTCTATCTTAATTTTAAAAAAAATATTGATATGAAAAAAACATTTTATTTTTGTTTATTTTTTATGTTCTTTGTTTAAAAACTACACAGTGCTTTTTTAATCACTTTTTTTTCCCTCTTCATTTCTTATAAATTTACAATTCTGCTCAAGTTGGAATCAAAAAATACTAGTGGAAAATAAACACAATATTGTGTAGGCATTTGTGAAGATAATTCCTTTACAATAACATAAACTAAACCTAGTAAGAAAGTGTTTTAAGAAATTTTAGGTTGTTTTATATTATTTTCTTCACAACCTCAAAAAATTGTATAACAAACTATAGTAGTAATGAAAACTTGTTCTTCTTATTTTTCTCATAGAATATTTCTAGAATATGAAATTTGGATATTATAAAAATTCATAGCAATGAAACACACTTTGAAAAATCTCTCATCATTGACATTAGTGTGTAAAAAATAAACATCTTAAGCAAGTAAGCTTTGATTCCAAATAGCATTGACCATTTTTCCTAATATTTTGATTCTTGTTTGTAAACCAAAAAAAACATCTCATTGTTTACATGTTCTTTACTATTTCTAAAGTATTTTGTTTGTTTCTCATAATAGTTAGTCTTGGAAAAAAAATTGCAACAAACCAGCCATCAAAATGGTAAAAAAAATTCAAGCAAAAATGTAGTTATCTTTCACATAATGACCATCGAATAAAATAACTTTATTTTAATTTATTTTATTTATTGCCTTTGTTTTGATTGAAAATTTATCTTCTTATTAGCATTAACTTAAGATATCATGTTATATTTACTATACTCAAACTTTATGCAAGAAAACATGATCAAGTTTATTATGGTGGTATATTAGTGGTTTATGGTGCTATCCACACAATAAAAACTTCCCATAAAGATATAAATTTTTCATGATGTCCTTGTTGATATAAATTCTCAAATGATAATTAATTTTGATATTAACATTTTTTTCATTTAAGAATTTGTACCAAAATTGGCTTTAGGCATGGCCATATGTGTTACATATTTATCACTTATATAATTCAAATTACGAGAGAGATGATGTCAACTAAAGTTTGAGTATTGAATTAAATTATGAGAGAGATAATGTGGACTATTGAATTATGTCTATTATAAAAATTGTTATAGAGAATATACCATGTATTTGCAAAAAATGCAAGCTCGTACCAGATATGACTCAGAATTTTTTTTTGGAATAAAATAATGCATATTAAGTTGGATTTATTAGATATATTTTATAGGTATCCAAAAAAATAATGAACAATATAATATACATGTGAAGGATGTCGACATTGATCATGATATTGTAACTATACGTGACCATATATTTTCATCTTTGATCTTCCTAGTCTTTGTTCATATTCTTTGATTAATATTTATTTTATCATACCTTACTAATGTGAAACTACCATTTTTATTTATTTTAAGTGTAATTAGACATCCAACACATCATACTTTTCCATTAAGTTCAAGATAGCCTAGTCTCCAAAACTATGCCACTTTTATTGTTAAAAAATGTTACTAAGCATGGCCCAAAAAGATCTCAAATTATTTTCACAAACCTTATCTTGTTTATTAACCTACTAACAATGAAAGAACTAAATAATATTTACATTCCCTTATAAATTTGAATATAAAGGCATGTATTCATATTGTTATCCATCTTAATTCATGTGTTTTAAACATGTTTTTCAATCATGGTTTTAACCAACATAGATTACAAGAGTGTTGTAATCAAATAACATAATTGTTTTTATTTATGTGTTAAGTGTAGATAATTGGTTATTCCAATTGCATTTAAGATGGATAGTTCTTCTCATTATGAAAAATGTGCATGTAAAACTACATTACATTATGATTGTGTAATACAATGTACAATTCACAAACAATATGGTAACTTGGACTATATATTGTAAAAAAAATTACTTACCCCAATAATTTCAAAGTTCTCAAGTATCTTATTCTAATAGAATTAACAAATAATTTCAAATAATTTTTCCTTTTGCAACAAATCTAAATCAATGGAACATTTATTGTGACAATTTATAATACCATTGCTACCATAAAAAATACTCTTAATTTAATTTATGTTTTGAATCTACATATTTCATATAAAAGTAATGCTTTTAATTTTTAAAGACATAACTACCGAATAAATACTTTTATATATATTTTAGATTAAAAAACATTCTATTTTCCTTACTTAAACTTCAATTTAGATAATTTGAACCTAAAAACTCTCAAACATTGTTTATTGTAAATTTCACTAAATCTATTATCATAATTATATAATTTCATCTAATCTAATGTTTATATTTTCCAATGATTTAAAGCATTTGAATACAATTATTTTATTTGTTGGATTTGACTTTAAATATCATGTGTTTTATTTTTTTCTAAGACAATGTAGAAAACTATTATGATGTATAACTATTTAAAATATAAATTTCATTACATTTTTGTCATGCATGCTTATACATAAAGATTATTATGTTAGGAAAAACATGCTAAAAAGTTTTATCATACAATGTTTGACTCCTTGTTATTATGTTTAGTTGTTTTCATGTGTTTTTTTAGCTTTTTTATGTTAGGAAAAACATGCTAACAAGTTTTATCATACAATGTTTGACTCCTTGTTATTATGTTTAGTTGTTTTCATGTGTTTTTTTAGCTTTTTTATTGCATATTTTTTATAGCCATATATATGTTTGAGGTAGTAGTGGTGGAGTGGGGGTAAGGGAGAGTGAAGGGGATGCAAGAGGAATATAAAACATACAACAACAAAAACAAAAAATACATAAAAATAACAAGACATCATTAAAATAGATATATTTATTTATTATATTATGCATAAATAATATTGTTTTTTTTTTTTTAAATTCATTATATTCACATGATTTATTTGTAAAAAAAATATAAAAGAAAAATATGTTATTTTTACTACTCTAAATTGCAAGTAAGATGATTGGAATAGGAAAAAAAAGTTAGAGAAATGGCCTAAAAAAAATTTCGAAAGAAAAATAACATGTGCTTTAATATATTATATAATACAAGTTTACTTTATACAATGTTAAATAGATCTTTAAAAAATTAAATTAAATATTTTGAATTTGATGTTATATTTTTTGCAAACACTATATGAATATTTGTGTATGAATACCCAACACAAATGATGTAATATTTGTGTATCTACATTCTGTTACTTCTTTCAACTATTTATTTTTCCTTTAAATCATGCATATTAACCTTATATTTTATCTCTATAAGTAGTAATATAACATTTTTTTTGTTGTTGTTTTGAGAAATTTATCAAAAAAACCATAACCATGCATTACATAAATCTGATATACTTCTTGTAGTATTTTTAAAAACATTCATGGTTTAAGATTTTATGATTTTTATTTTTATTTTTAATATCATTTTTTTTGTGGCTTTTTAAATAAGCTTACAAATTAAATATTTCTTTCTTTGAAGAATATTTTGTACTATTTCAATATTTTCTTAGACTATTTTTGTGGGTTTCATGATATAGATATGTATACATTAACATTATAATTTAAAGTTTATACTATTGATATTAAACAAATGAAGATATGAGTTGAAATTAGGTTAACAAGAAAATATTATATAGATATTAATTTTTTCAGTGGATGTAATAATATTTTTAAATTTAAATATAGATAGTAGTTGTGATAAGGTCTATTTGTTATTGTTGTATGAATTTAGAATAAAGGGAAGAGAATTATTTGAAATAAATTATAAGTTTGGGGGTTTATATTATTATGTAAATAATATTTGGTAAAGAAAAAATTATATTAATATAGAATTTATGATTTTGTAAGTTCATATTTTTATTTGAAAAATTTAAATGAAGGAGATATAAAATATTTAAAATTTATTACAAAAAATTGATCTAATAAATATCATTTATTATAAATATAACTTTTGAAAAACAATGAAAATAATAATTACCTTTATTTTTATATAGCTTGATTACATATAAATATTAAAAAATACCAATATCAATTTATATTTATTTTTAACTTTTCAAAATGCTCAAATTTAAAATTATTATTCTTTATATAAGTTTGAACCTTGCATACTATATTAATGGAATGACATAGAAACAAAATGTCCATTGAAAAAAAATTATACCATCCATCTTGTAAGACATTGAACATCAAATTATCCATTTCATAATTACCAAATAAAATCAAAGAATCTCATGCCAAAGTAGCCAATATTGTTTGCAATTCTATACATGCTTATTATTTTTAATAACTGGACATGTCTACTTGAATTATTGTTTCATTTTTTCTCCTCCAATATAGTGATTCATAATGATTATAAAGAGTTTTTTAATCATAGAATAACATATAGTATTGAATTATATGGATTTATGTACTAAATTTAAAATATAATATTTAAAATTATGTAGTTAATAAAAATATGTGTTTTCTTTTATGTCACTCACATAACATTATTAGACATATCAAAATCAAAATTTATTAATTTTGTTGTTGCTTTCAACATTTTTAATGATTTTTTTATATTCAAGATTTCAATTATTTCTATTACAAAGGTTTGTAATAGGTAAAAAAATTGTAACCTTAAACATAACAATATACAAGTATATGGATTTCCATATTAAATTTAAGATAAAATATACAATTAAAAAGTATTGTAAATAATAATAAGAATTATTCTTTTTATATTCCACTCACGTAACATTATTAGACTCCTAAAAAAAAAACCCCATGACCTAGGTGCTCTTGGGGAGTTTAATAATTTTTCTTATTCATGATTGAAATTCATTGAAATCATGAATATGAAAATATCATTAAAATGTTTGATAACAACTACATTATTGGAAGAAAAAAAATTAAAACGTTAATATTATGCAAATGAAATTTATTGAAATCATGGATATGAAAATATCATTAAAATAACCATTAACAATTACACAAAATAAAAATAATTGTAATTTTAAAATATTTGATGATGATATATAAGTGATATTTAACAAGAAACATGCTTATATCTTTAGTCATATAGGCATCCAATCTACACAAGCATTATCACTTCGTTATTTCAATTTCATTTCCATTACATCAACAAAGAAAAAGTGAAAAAATGAAAAAATTTCATTCTAGAGATTCTCCAAATAAAGAAGTATGGATGTTGTTAAGTATCCACATTACTTGTTTATAACAATGCATTATCATGACTTATATTGTTTTTTCATAAATAAGTAAAAACTACAATGTATATATATATATATATATGTCTTTTATATATTTATAGCATAAATAGACATTAAATATATCTAGTCTAAACACTCATTTAATAAAAAGTACAAGATCAAAATAATTAAAAAAACTTACCTTCTACTCTTGTTTCAAACATATATATGTTATGATTATTTATGGTTTTAGGGTAGTTATTTATTTCACAAATAATTAAAACTAATACATAAGGGATATCTAAATAATAATAATTTAAAATAATAGTTAGATCTATCTTATGGCTAAAAATATGAATGATTATAGCAAGCAAATGACTAAAGCATGTAATAATAATGAAAAGATAAATAATGTTAGAATTTAACACACTTAATTATTGTTATTAAAAATTGAGATTAGATTTAGGTTTTGTATTTGACTACTAGTAATCATTGGGACCAAATCAACATTATGTTAAATTCGTATGGAATAGAATTGACAGGCCACTAAATCTATTTAATATGATGTAGTCAAATATGCACCCCACTATCGAATATGTTCTCTACTCTATTTCTATTTCTATAATTTTTTGGGTAGGTGGATAAGCTGATGCTAAGTAGGGTTTGCAATCATTGTGTATAATTAACATGCATAATGGATTTTTTTGCACTCTCTTTCACTCCTTGACCTATCCATTAGAATTTTATATAAAATAACTATGTGCAAGGTTAGCTAACTTGGGCTATCCATTTAGTAGTTTTAGTTACATATCTTGCATTCTCATAATCATACTCAATGTAGTTCTCTTGTGCATGTGAGTGAAGTGTTTTTGAGAGAAAGACTCCACCTTCTCTCCTTAGGATAATGCAACTATATAAATTTTTTCTTAAAACCCTCTTTTAATACAAGTTGATGATGTCAAAATAATTGAAGTGATATAGCTGCTATGTAGACTTAATGTGCATGCTTCCTCATAAGTGTAGAAATATATTTAATCAATTTTTGGCTCAAACTTAGGGAAGGTTATTTATTTGACTATCACTTGAATATCAATTGGTAACTGCCTATGGATTGATTTGTATATATATGGATATCTAGGACAAGATGTGAAAAGGTCAACTATGGAATAATGTGTCAAGCAAAATAAAATTCATGGGAAATTAGGCCAAAGATAAATAACACATAAAAAAGGAGGGGATAAGCTCAATACAATACCTATTTTATACGAGTCATAATGGATAGTTCAATGATTTTATAATTAATGATTAGAATGGTGTTGAGACTGGTCATAAAGTAGATTATTAGGATCTAAAATCTGATGATAGATGAATATGAGGATAACTAGATGAAACAAGGATAAAGGTAGTTTACTTTGAGTTTAAATGTGTCTAAAATTGACAAATATATGCAAGTGAAATAAGCATACTAGAACATCTAAAATACCTAATGGAAAGGTGCATTGTACTCAAATTAGGTGTTTAAATAAATCCCCTACTTTCATTTGTGCATATGATATGAATGTGTGTGTGTCAAAGTAGAATAATAAATTTAAACACACAACTAAATTTACTTAGGGAAGGATGGATGAAGTGATTGAATGGTTGGTCAAAAATTCACCCACATGAAATGATAACTCTTGGTAAATATGGATTTCTCCTATAAAAATGTAAGAATTCAAGTGTCATAACAATGTTAGTGAATAATAATAATAATAATAATAATAATAATAATAATAATAATAATAATAATAATAAATAAATAAAATAAGAATAGAAATGAATATGCGTAAGGGTATACAAACCATGCTACCATATATGGTAAATAAAACTAAATATAAAATATTTTCAATATTTATCACGATTTCTTATGTTTTATTGGGTACCATAACTTTCAGAGCAAGTTTGGACAACTCAACTCAACTTCTGTATTAGGGAAGTAGATTCATTTGTTTGGCCATTCTTGGTGCCCTCATTTTTCTCAAATCTTTTGTTCAAGTTTTTAGTCTATCTTGAGAACTATGAATGTAAAATATGTAAGCCACTCTTTTGATGTGATGGATTTTGAAACCTATTCATGCAATCACTCATATATAAAAAAGGGAAATACACACCAGGTGTCATCAAGTAATATAGTTGAAGTAATTATAATTTGTTTTAAATCTTCATAAAAGCATGTGTTTATAATTATTATTAAATATTTTCATATAATGCTCAATAGTAAGATGCAACCTCATGCAAGGGTTAGAGATTAAGGGGTAAGCAATATTCCCAAATTTAATCTTTGTATCAACAAGATATATAAACTAGTAAGGTTAATAATATAGGGAAGGGTAAAATTCCCCTAATGGCAAGGCAATTTATGGACAAATAACATGCCCCCAATATAGAAATGTGTCCCATAAGAGGGATAGATAAAGTAACAAAGCACACACATAATATTAGTAAACCCCAATAAAGCATGGTAAAAACCATAGAAACACAGGCACTAAGAATAGTCTACTAAAAATAGTAATGTGCATGATAGGGATCATGGCACCAAGCATAGTATAGTAATAACATGTATGATAAGGATCATGACACTTAACATAGTTTATCACATAGTATAGGTGAAAAATATCACACAGATATGTAAACACACATAATAATAGGAAACCATTAGGTAATGACATAAAATTCATAAGCAATGATAACATGACATGATATGATACCCATAGGATCCTTCATGGATAATGACTAGACAAGACATTGACAAATAACACACATAAGCATGTAAAATCACACACATGCATGCAATCAGGGGATCATAGACAATAAAAATGACATAATCTAACAATCATATGTAACTACATAATTTAAATTCCATCTAACACATAAGATGTAGGAAACAATAAGATATGTTTAATCCATATAAGTATATTTACATTATAAATGGAAATATAGGAAATATATCTCTATAAAATAAATATAAAAACATGCCTTCGGTATGAGGCATACCACCAACATGATAATGCTCCCTAGGATGTGGGCATGGAATTATTTGCATAAAATTTTAAATTACATGATCATGTGTAACATGTATATCTTACATCTCACCCACTCAAATAAAAACATGATAAACATATGTGCAACATGTATATGTAAGACCTATAACATATGCAGATAAACATGATATGTATCCATTGATAAATATAAAAAAACCTAATTTTTATTTTTATATTCTCTATCATTTTTTCCATTTTAATTTTACATAAGAAGTAATCATATCATGCAAAGATAAATCCAATGAGTGCATACAAGAAGAATCAAATTAACTCAAATAGAATCCAAGGAGCACAATCAAGATAATAAAATGAATAGGCAATCCAAGGGCACAATCAAAGGAAGTTATGAAAGGAAATAAATCAAGCCAATAGGTGAAAATATAGAAGAAAGAAGAGGAGGAAGATTTAAAATAACATACAACTTCCATTGCAACTCAATGCATGCTAAGACAAAAGGTCTTAATATATATTATCATCATCAAGAAGTTTGTGCAAGTGTTTGGAATGGGTTCAAAAATCAAGGGGTAAGGGAACATATAAAAACAAGCAACATAAACTAAGAGGCTAGAATAATGTCAATTTAAATTTAAAGTGACAACCAATATTCCAAATCTAGAAGATAGATGTAGTGATTTAAAAACAAGGGAGGAAGTCACATGAAAGGCATGCCACACATAATAAACAATATATATACAATAAAAAAATAAAAAATATAATTGTAATGATGAAGTGTAAGAGATAGGATAACATGGATAACTAATGATCTCATATATAAGGTGAAATCTCAAACTAGAGGAGTCAGAGGCATCACTTAAAATATCAGAAATATATTCATGGGTAGTGTAGTAACTTAAATCATGATCCCAAATAGAGATATGTGGATAGTGGGTTAGAGGAGATGTTGTAACCTCTTTAAAATCATGCATATTAATTCATATATGTCATTGAAATTGGTATAAGTGCTTTGATACAAACCACTAAAATAGATTGTAAATCAATCCTATCACATGGATGATTAGACATTTTATGTCTAGGTGGTGTAACTATAAGATTCATAATTCTAGGAGTTATGAATTAAGATGCTAATGTTGTGTATAAAAAATAGTGGGAATAATAATTGAAGATAGTGCGATAGTAACAGGTACCACATGTTTTAATGATTTAATTTTTATAAATATTTTTTGGTAATATCCATTTTATTTCTAAGGTTTAATAGATCAGTCAAAATATGTTTAGGGAATAGTATGTGCTTTGTCATTATGCACAAACTTAAGGAAATAATGTAGTGTGGATAGTATCATTCTCATTTTATTCAACTTTGGATGTTCAATTAATATATTTTAAGAACTAATATTTTAGACATGCATAACTAAAATGATATAATCTTAGGAACAATTATAACATGTAATGTAATACCCATAAGGGGTGTGCATTTAATATTATCATATCTCCTATGTGTTGTAGTAACACCAAGTAAATATTATTTCTCTAGATAAAAACAACATTGTAATTATATTTTGGATTGAATTATTGCAATCATAATGTCATGTGCCATCAAATGATGTAAATCCACAAAACCATGTATGTATAGAGGACCACTATTAAAATCATTATGTGGAATCTCATGGTGATATAATGTGTTTTATTTTAGGATATTGAACCATATTGATAACACTATCAATGTTAAGTTCATTCAAAATAGTTGAGTGATAAATAGATGTATTCATGTGAAAGATGATCTTGTTTCTTAGTGTTATGATTTGGAAAAGGATTATTAATTTTTTTAAAGTGTTGGTTAGGCATTGAAAAATATTCATTCAATGTAGAATTATGGCCACTAACTTGAACACTGTTACTATTGATGAGATCTTGAATATTATGTCATAATTAGAAGCATTAATTTTTAGAATGTTTAGAAGCTCTGTGGTAATCATAATATTAGTTAATGTCATTTAATTTATGTATAGGGTAAGAATAATCAAATTAATATGGCTCATGTAAAGTAATCAAGTTTCATTCAAGTAAAATCTTATGCACCTTTTGCGGAGGCTCGAGTAATCTTATAAATTATCATGTGTTCCTAGAAGGTGGAAGGACAAGCTTGTCATGAAGTTGTGAAACTGAATTTGTAGTTTTGGCCTCATTATTAGCTTGAAATTTTTGTGCATCATTAGTTTTATATTATAATTTTTATTTTCCGTTATATTTGGAGGCTATATAATTAGAATTATTAGATGGATACTTAAACATATTGGCCTCTAAAAGTCTAATCTTAAATATTTGAATCAGATAGAAAATTTCATCAAAATATTAGTAAGCATTCAACATAATGTTTATTTGAGAGGTTGTAGAAAACTATTGGAAAAATATTTTAAAGCTCACTATCAGGGGTTTGATGACACATTTTCATAAGAATAGTCTTGAGTCTAAGCACATAGTCAACAAAATTCTTGCTAGGTCCTTGGTTAAGTTGATAAATTTGAGTATATGTGACCTTTTGACCAAATTTTATAAAAAAGGAGCTAGGAATATATAAGTAAAATCATTGAATCAATGCACAGATACCAAAAGTATGATGTGGAACCAATCTAAGGTAATGTCCTAAAAAATTCTAAGAAAAATCCTTGTCATAAGTAAATCATCATGTACAAAACTAAACAATGAATAAAAATAATATCGAATGTGATGAAAATGTGTGTACCTATCATTGTATAAGTAAGACTTAGGCATTTAAAAAAAGAAGCAAAGGGTGAATGAGGACCTCATGATCTAATGGGTTGTGTAATTTATTGAAATATGTAATCACATGACTAGACTTTTGAGATGCTATAGATAGTTGTGTGAGTTATAATCACATGTATTAAAGATATTGTTAAATCAATATACCTTTAGATGAAATAATATAAGTATGATTTGAAGCATGATTAAAAACTATGTGCATGTGTGTAGGAATGAATGCCTTCAGAAGATCAATATTAGTAAGAATAGAGACATGATTAGTATTTTCACTATGACCAACACCAAGTGATATATCATGAGAAGAATGTCATGATGGTTCACTAGTTATCAGATTAAAATTTGAAGGTGACAAATAATTAAAAAGTTGCATAGGAATAATAAGAATAACCTAAGGAGGTGTATCGCTAGGTGCAGGCATAATGGAATTAATATCACTAGAGAACTAGCCTCACCACCCAATATAGATGTAGAGCCTCCATTAAGTGGAGTAGAAAAATTCGAAGGATATATGTAAAAATTCTTAGGAGTAAGTTCCTTGTCCCTATTTTTTTAATTTTGTTTTACAATAAAAAGATAAATCATAACATCAAGTTCTTTATGAATTTTCTAAGGATAACTATTAGAATAAGTTTACCTCATAAGATCAAATCTTGGTGCACTAATATCAATAGAGTGTTTTTAATTGAAAACACTAACATTAAAAAAAATGGAATTATCATCACAAGCATTTTATCATCATAATAAGCATAATCATGAAGAGGCATATCAAGCATATTGACATAGCCACTATCCTCCACCTCTACATTGTCATGACAATATGTAGATAGTTTAATATTGATTGATCTTTTTATTTCAAATAATAATGAATAAGAAAAAATAGAAGTTAAAATAAATCATAAGTAGTACCACTAAATCTACAAATTTTCCTTGTAGAATGTGTAAATGTATGTTTCCTAGTGGGCATAATATATAAGCATAAACAACATGAATGAAGCTAATGCTAATGATTGATTAATGAAATAAGAAAAATAATATGAAAATATGAAAAATCAAATTTGAAATGAAGAATCATAAATCAAAGCCCTAGGGGAAACCTTAGAAGGTGTAGGCATTCTAAGAATGAATAAGTTCACCAATTTTTGAGAATTGGATATAGTACTAAAAGTACAAATGAAGGTAAAAGAAGATATTATAATGTAAAAATTGAAAATTAGTCATTAAAACTCAAAATAAAATAGACCCATAGGGGATAATGGTTTATAAAACTCGAGGTTGGATGATCGAGATATCAGGTTCACAAAAAAAATGATTATTTGTAGTTTTAGAGTTATTACCACATGCATAAGTAATTATAACTATTGCATAATGGAGATGTAAGATAAAGTTGTCTAAAAAACTAATAATAATTATGTCATGGATAAAAAGGGGAAAAAAAAAGAAATAAAATGACTAAACCATGTAAGAAAAATGAAAAGACAAAAAAGGTTAGAATCTGATAGACGTAATTGCTATTCTAAAAACATGAGACTAGATTTGGGATCAACAAGTGACTATGTTGCTTTACATGAAATTTTATTGTTGATAGTGACTAAAACACAATAAACACTACATTTAATTTGTATGGGACAAAATTGGGAAGCCACCAAGTTTGTATCCCTTGGAACCACATAATTTTTAGTGTCATTGAAGGTGTCTTATGCTTTATTGCCTACTCTATTGTTTTGGGGAAGGTGCACAGGCTCATATTGAGTAAGGTTGTATGATTAGTGTGTAGAATTGAAAATAATTGTATTATATTTTTATATTTCACCTATCCCTCAAAAGTATCAAATTCAAAATCATATTCATTAGAGTTCTCTTATTCATGTGAGTGAAATTTAATTACCTTTTCTCTCTAAAAAAATCTAATGCAGCTACATGAACATTTCCTTAAACACTCTTTTAATATAAGTTGATGATGACACAAGTATTTAAATGATATGGATGCTTCATAAACTCAATGTACATGCTCCATCATAAGTGTAGTAGTATATTTGACCAATGTGTGGCTTAAACTTATGGAAGGTTCTTTGTTTGAATCTCATTTGGTAAATGACAAGGGATTGATTTTTATATATAAGGTTATCAAGGATAAGAAACACAAATTTAAACCATGGAATACTATGTTAATCAAAATAAAAGGAATAGGAAATCAAGCCAAGGTGGAAGGACCCACAAAAAATTTGGGGATGAAATCAACAAGCCACTAATTTCATATGGGATAAAATCAACAAGTCTTGAATTTCATACCAGGAAAAATAAATGCCCAAAATGGTGAAAAAACTATTGAAGACTTAGTGAGTGGGATCAAAAAATTTAATAATAGATGAATATAATGATATCTAGATGAAATAAAGCTAGTGATAGTCTAATGAGAGCTAAATGTGTCAGAAAATAGCCAAATATATATAAGCAGACCAAGTGTGTTAAAAAATAAAAAAGGGTCTTATTCCAAAATTGTCTTGTACAAAAATTAAGTGTCAAAAATATGCATACATTTTTTTAGGTCATGGAAATACTTTTTTTACAATACACAAAATAAGTATTTGCACTTTTTATTTTCTTAGATACATGTTTGAGTATCATAGTTTCTATGCAATTTGTAAATTGTGTGAGAATATAATTATAGATGCAATGATTTCAATTCATCTTGATCATGCCTATCTACGAAATTACACATTTTTTTATCATGCAATTTTGAAGATGAATAGAAATATACGAAAATTTAATAAAATAACAAGTTTATTACAAAAATTTAATAATTTATGCCATTTTGAAGGTTGAAAGTGGTTTTAAGAATTCATAAACTTCTCCATTTTCCCTCCCCTTAGGAGAGGGAGAGAGAGGAAGGAAGGAATAATTTTCAAATTCTAGATGTGTGGGAAAAATCTATCTAGGTGTTTTTTAGATCTCAAGCAGGGAGATTGCAATTTTTTGGTGGATCATGTCCCAATTTTGGTATGTTTTGGAAGGATGTGTGGCTAAGAAGTTGTTTTTCATCATTTTTTTGTTGTAATATTGGCTACAATTACATTTTGGGTTATTTGTTAAAGATTTAATATTTAATAAATCCTTGTTTATTTTTAGTTGGCTGAGTTTTTTCCATGATTTGTTAAAGGAAAGATGGAAGAAAGGTCAGTTTTTGAAACTCATACTAGGTGGGAAAAACCAAGGTGATTTGTTACAGATCTCGAGTGGATGTTTCACATTTGTTCTATGGCTCTTTTTTTGGTTTTGGAAGGCTAAGTGGTTGTAGCATTGGATCCTTTGTTGTGCTTCCAAATTAGGTTGTTTTCCCTGAAGTTAAAAAATTCATCTTGAGTGGGATTTGTTTCTTGTTGGTTATTTGGTTTCTCTCCAAGCTTTTATCTTGGGAGAGATTGTTTCAATATTTTTATAGTTATTAGGTTAAATTTATAATCTTGATGAAAGCCTTGTTTCTTAAAGGATGTTTAGTTCCTTTCCTTGTTGTGTTGGGGGGAGGAAGGAAGGTAGGTTGAAATTTGAATTTTTTGTTGGGTGGGTAAATCCTTTGTGGCTCCTGAATGGATGTTTTGTGTTTAATATAGTTTTCCCAAAATTGGGTTTTAGTCCAAACCCATTTGAGAAGCTCAGTATATCTTTTGTAAAATATTTCAAGAGATTGTTTCTTATGGGTTTCTAGGTGGTCTAACATGTTATATGTTGTGGCAAGTGTGTTTCTTAGTGGATTGTAGGTTTATGCCTTGTTTCAAGTTATTTTTCATTGTATTTGGGGATGGGATCCTGATAAAATTATGGGTTGGTTATACCTAGGATTCTCGTGGATTTTTTTTTTACTATTGAGCTCATGGTGCTTAAGGTCTATATCCTTAGTGAGTAATTCCAAAAAAAAATTAGTACATTTTATTCATGGCGTGGATCTGTCATTTTCCAATTTTTGGGATCATTAAAAACTCTTTTGTAAAGCTCAAGATGTCATTTGTAGCCATAGTTTTGCTTAGTGGTCTAGTAGCCCTATTTTTCTAGTTTTGGGTTCCAATCAAGAAACCCTATGTGATTCTAATTTTTGGGCCTTGTCAAACCCCTATTGGAGATTTGATTTTATATTTTCAATATTTAGTATGATTTAGTTTCAAGTGGGATTGTTGATTGGTTTAGCAGCCCTATTTTGTGTTGTTTTAGTTCAAGGTTCATGCCAAAAACCCTATTTCTAGTTCTGGGGTATGGTCAAAACTACAGTGTGAAGCTTAAGATGAGTTAGTTTCATGTGGGTTTGTTGAATGTTATAGTAGCCATGTTTTGTGTTCTAATTTTTTGTACCTACTAAAAACCTTTTTTTAGATTTATTATTTCTTGGCTGGTACTTTGTATAAAGCACGAGGCTTTTTTGTAGACTATTCATTGGTTTATTGTTAGGTGTTGATTTAAGCTGATGTTTGGTGGTTGGGAATTTCTTGGTTGTTTGATCCTTGTTGTGTCTTGAGATACACTGGTAAAGGTGTTGCATAAGATATTATATGTCTTATCATTTCCTCCTTTGTACAAGGATTTGGGGCCTTTCAAAACCTGATTATTTACCCTCATCTAAAAAAACAACTTTATTACATAATCAATCACTGGAATTATGCTATAATGTAAAATAAATAGTGTTTTTTTAGAGTATTTTTTATTTCTTAACATGTTTTTCTTGGGTTTACACCCTTATACAATTATATAAGTAGATGTCATAATAATTTTTTTTGGTTATGATATTTTTTTTCTTTATACTTGATTTTCTATTGGTTAAATACGTTTAAATATTTTAACAAACAAATATAAATCAATAAGTAAGAATAATAACATTTTTCTCACAACGTTAGAATATACAACTACATGTAGAATATGTTAACTAAATATCATGCCTAGTTTACTAGCATGGAAGAAAATTACTAAACCTTTGCCAATGGAAAAAACACTGAATTATTTTGACAATGTAAATACATGACCAATTATATAGTTAATAATATGTTTAGAATATAAAATCCTCCAACTTATTGTGGTTGAACTTGATTGGGAAGTCCTTAAAAATTGGCAAGAAAGGGTCAGGAAATACCATCTGGGTTACAAACTTTTGTACTCTAACATCTATATAATTTGAAACCTATGTTAGTGGATGATTGAATACAATTACATCAAATATGTCTATCTATGTTTGTGCATAGTATCAAACCATGTAAAGCATAGGCAATGAATCTTAGTAAAATATATAATAGTACACGTCCAACTAAGAAATAATGAAAAACTTCCCTTTTTGTTTTGCTTAAAAAATATATGAATACTTATTTTTAGGGAACTTGCATGGTTTTTTTTTCAATATACCTGGTGAATATATCCAATTTAAAATAGTTTTTTAGAAAATATACAAACTAAAAAACACAAAACCTACCTTGTGAGTCTCTTACAAATAGAAAATCATGTTTATTTTTGTGCTACCTATATGGATGTATCACCAAACAATGTATATATGTAATGAATATATCCCACTTATATTATATTTGAATGAAAAAATATAGGATCATAATAAAGTGTTCATTACCAATAAAGAGTTGTAGTTTTCATCTATTCATAGATCAAAGACATCTACAATGAATATGTATCCATTTGACTTGTTTAAATGCCTCTATTCTAGATTTGAATTACTTAGATTAATGTAATAAAAATGCATTGAAATCATTCCAATTACAATTAGATCATGAAATGATTTATACTTTTTCTAGAATTCATGTTGCTCAACCTTTATTGTCAATGTTCTTTTTATTGACATTGATAGGAAATAAAGATAGAACTTGGAAGTTTTATATAAAATCAATTATACATGTCTTATTCTATCCAAATAATATAACATCAAATTCAAAACATAATTAAAAACAAAATCTATCAAAAAATGCATGTTATTTTTTATGCCTTGTCTAAAGAACTTGTAGTATGTCTTTTTAGCTACTATTTTTTTCAATCCAGTTGTGTTCTGAAGAAAAAAAAATCATGTCATGTAACATCTAAAAAAATTACTTAGTTTGTAAATAATATAAATTGAAACTTATAATTGATCTAATTATTTGAGGTCATACATAGAGCATTCTTTCATATTTTTTTATTTTAACCAAAATCACTAAAGAACATGAATCATGTCTTTTGTATCAATTTGTCAAGTCGTGTAATCCAAAATCATGAATTTTATCTAAATTATGCATTCAATTCTATTTTAGTGAAAAACATCTTATTCTAACACTATAAAGGCGAATCTAACATTTTTACCATATTTTACAGGCCCCTTTGTTCTCACATAAAAATTTATCCACTCCCTACATTTAATGTTGTTTTCCTTTTATTTGTATCATTTTTATCGTCCTTTTTTATTTTATAAATATTTTCAAAATAAATAGCATTGAAATTGGTATTTTATTTACATAGACTAAGTTTAAATATTCTTCACATAATTAATGTACCAAACATGATGATTTTATGAAATATTTTAGAAGAATTCAAATACAACACCACCTAACTTACCTCTTTCACTTATTTTTGGTCTTGGCCTAACATTCTTCTTCATCTACAATGTTAAGTTCATTTTGACATTTGTATTTCGATGATTTTTTTAAGGCCTACTATTTTTATAAATGAATATTTAATGAGGAAATTACAAAGCTTAATATTCTTAGGAAATGATCCTATAAAAATAACACATTAATATTGTAACTCCTAGGCAATTCCCTTACTCTACACATTTTTCGTTTCAAAAAAAGCAACTTTTTTAATATGTTAAATTTAAAAAAAAATCTAAAAATGTAATATTATTTATTGAAATTGATCCTAAAAGAAGATTAAAGGATGTTTTATATATATAATTGTATAAAATATATTTTTCTTCTTAGATATGGATGATTGTTTAATTTAAATAGACATATGAAGATAAAGCAAAAGAAAATGATGAATACATATATATTCCTTGTTTACTTCATTAAAAATTAGTTTAGTATTATGATTCACTTATTTCATTCCATAAGGTTTTTAAATTTACTAATTATATTATTTATGCCCCATAAGTTATATAAATCTAATTTTATAATCATCACATTTTCAAAATTTTAGTTAATTTATTGCATAGTATCATCATACTTAACATTGATTTTTATGTTTTTTACCTTTGTAATGTTAATTTTAAAATACAAATTTGTTGAATAAATTTATCATTGTAACCACTAAGATGTTGTTTTGTTTAGAGCCAATTTATGATATATGTGTTAGTTTTTTATTGCTTGATGTTCATCTAGTTAATATACAGGGAATTCAAATATCTTTATTTATGATTTATATAGAGTTATTCACAAGAGAAATAAAATTAAATTATTTAAGAACTTCAAAGTGCATTATCTTTGTGCTTACATTATTATTATAAGTTTTTTTGTTTTCCACCAACATTTACATTAAAATCTATTGCAAAAATTTCAAGATACAATACTCCTCTTTTGTCCCAATTAAGTTATTAAGTTATTTTGTTTTTCTAACCTTTATTATTATTGATATAATCTTAAAAAATTAGTTTATTTTTATTTATAACAGAAAAAAAAAGTAGAAACATAATGGAATTTTATTAACTAAATATATTTGATCAAGAGTTTGTATTCATATTATTTGTACATGCAATTTTACATTGCATTACTTTTCATGTTTAGATGTTTTATTACTTTTTATAGTTAATTTTTATTTTTTAATATGGTAATAAGATATATATATATATATATATATATATAAATTAATTACTTAAAATTAAAATTTCAATTCAAATTATTTGAAATTGGAATGATATATTTCCAAGCACTTCAATACAATGAAATGAAATATGTGGAATGTATATAATAAATTACAACTTCACATTTCTAAATGTAATTTTAATAATAAGTAAAATAAAAAACTAATAAAATTAATTACATTTATTTAATTTCTTACATTAAAATAATCAAATCATACTCAAATAATTTTAGTTAAAATTACATTTTCAAAAACTTTATACTTATTATAAAATTCATGGTCCTCAAAATCCATTTCAAATGTTATCTACCTTCAAGCCTCAACATGGATTTGATAAGTATTTATAAGCTCAAATATTTGTTTTGGATACGTCTTGTCACATATAAAATCCATGTTAAGATAATTTTTTACTAATGTAAATAGATTACTAGTAAAATCAATTATACATGCTCAATCTTAGTCAATCAATATAAAATCAAATTCAAAACATAATTAGTATGTATCAAACTCAAACTACATTCAATCCTCAACATGGATTTGATATGTAACTAGAAGTATTGAAAAAATGCAAGGTGAAAATATCACTACAACACAAATGTAAAAACACAAGGATTGGAAGCTCAATTTTTTTTTGGATACCTCTTGTCAGATATAAATTCCATATTAAGATGGATTTGTGGTAATAGAAATAAATTACCTATAAAATATAGTATACATGCCTAATCTTATTAAATAAATATAACATAAAACTCAAATCATAATTAATATATATCAGAATCAAACTACATTCAAGCCTCAACATGAATTTGATATGTACTTAGAAGTATTGAAAAAATGCAAGGTAGAAATACCTTGCATAAGAATATAAGAATTGGAAGCTCAATTTATTTTTGGAGACATATTGTCACATATAAAATCTATATAAAGATGGGGTTATGCTAGTATAAATAAATTACATGTAAAAATAATTATATATGCCTAATCTCACTAAATAATATCTTAAAATAACCTAAAATTAAAAACATAATTAAAAAATAATATTTATTAAAAAAGCATGTTATTTTTTGGTAACTTATAAAATCAAATATATAACCAAATATACATGTCACATTATTATCATCATTATATATATATATATATATATATATATATATATATAAAAGAATAAGATTAAATGTTTACAATAACAAGTGTATGGAAATTTAAAATACCTTAGATGATGAATAAAGTTGTGAAAGATGCCACAAATGAGGTTTTACATAGGGTTTTAGATAAAGTTGTGATTGATGTTGTGGAGGTCACAACAGCAAATGATGTGGATGATACTATAGATAAACATGACAATGAAGCTATGGATGATGCTTCTAATGAGGTTAAACGTAAAGTTTTAGATGAGTATGTGAATGACGATGTGGATGTTGTTGCAGATAATTCTATGGAATATGTAGTGGATGATGTTATGTATGATGTTACATATGATTTTATGGATACTGTTGTGGGTGATACTATGAATAATGTTATGTATAAGGTTTTAAATGATGTTATGGATAAGGTTTTATTTGACTCTAAGGATCAACTTATGTTTGATGTTGAGAATGAATCTTCAAAGGTATATCAAGGGTCTATTTTTGATATGGAAAATTATTTTAATATGGAATACCATTCAAAGATAATAGTTATTTAGGTTCTTCTAGATTGTAGATATGTGGGAAATGAAAATTTAGTTTTGACAAGGAATAAGGATTTGGTTGAATAAATTGTGTAAAGGTGAAATTAGAGATAAATTTTTGGATGGTTCAATTGAATTGTTTAGGAGGAATGATCCACTAAACTATGGAGAAAACTGTTTTACTTTATAGGAATCTAATTTTGTAGGGCTTTGATGTAATTTCAAATAAAACAATATTGTCCACAAATTTATAGGAGGTAAGTAATTTGTTTTTAATGAAATCCATTAAAATTATCTTTATTAATAAATTTATATCTCAGGATCCCATCTAGGATGATGATATAACTAATTTTGTTATTTTAAGGATAATACATTGTCTTTTCAGAAATAAAAAACTTGACTTTGAATATTTTGATCCTAAATTGATAATATGGGATCAAAATAATAGCTTTTGGCTAATTTTAAATCATGAATTGAGGAATAAGGATTTCTTGGAGGAAGATTTTTCTTCCTATTTGATGAAGTATTATAAATGGATGTTTGATTAGGTTGATAGGGTATAGAAATATGTGTAAACATTAACTCCATTTAATGACCTCTTTCAAGGTTTGGAGAAAAAGTGTTATGAATGAGTCTTTTTTTAATAGAATTTTCCATGGAAAAGGTTTCATTTATTAATAATAATGAGGAAGAGGTGTTAGAATAAATAGAGAGATTTAGGAAAGTATGATTCTCTTTTATAAATATGGATATGGAAAATTCTAGTGATGTTTCTCTTTAATCTACTATTCCTTTGGTTCTTTCTAATAAAGAATCTTTTTTTTCTCAAGAGATTAGTAAGGCTGAGGGAATTATGCAAAATAATAGAAAAAAACTCCATATTAATTATAATCCTTTTTATAGAGACCATCGAATACCTTTGGGAGGGGGAAATTTTCTTAGGTCTATAATTAAGGGTTCTAATATTAACATGGGTTTTTATGAACCTAGGTTTTTGGGGAAATTTTATAACACTATGATTGATGATATTGAAGTTAAGTGTACTCATGATGTTGGTAAGGATAAGGGTCCAATGCAAAAGAGTATAAATAAGTTTCACAGTAGTTTTAACCTTGATTTTAGACCTAATTGTATACCTTTGGAAAGAGGAAATAATATTAGGTCTACATCTAAGGGTTTTAATCCAAATATGGAATTTTTTGTATTAGGTCATTTGGGAACTATAAATGATATTGTGATTGATGATAAAAAGGTAACAAATTTTAGAGGTGTTGTGATTAAAAATGAAATTATTAGTATAAATTTAGGTAGAAGATTTATTTTAAACAAATTAAAATATTAGATGCTTGTTTTCTAGCCTGGAGTAATTTGGAATTATTTTTGTTTCCTTCTTAGGTGTTTTTCACTATTTTATTTAATAGACTAGGCATAGGTCTAATATCCTAACTAGAAGAACTTGGATTATTTGGAATTAAATATTGGAGATACAAACTTGGATGGATAATTTTTAATTGAACTCTAGAAAAGAGGTCTTAAGACATATTTGGATAAGACATTGGAGACACAAACTTGGGTGGATAATTTTCAATTGAACTCTAGAAAAGAGGTCTTTAAGCCCATTTGGATAATACATTGGAGATACAAACTTGGGTGGATAATTTTCAATTGAACTCTATAAAATATGTCTTCAAATGCATTTTGGATAAAACTTTATACTTTACCTTTTAATTATTCGTGTGATAAAATCCTTAAGTATATTTGTAATCTTGTGGGGAAGTTTATTTGTTTTGATCTTAGGATCTCTATGAAATCAACAATTTATGATATATTGAAAATTTTGGTGAAATTTTGGGAACCTTTAATAATTTATATTCAAATTTATTTTAGGAATTATCTTTATACACAAAAAGTGGATTATGAAGATACTATTAGGAAATTATTTAGGTGTAATTCAGTGAATCACATTGCCAATTTGTTTCCTTTGCTTATTTATAAGGTTAAGTTTCCACAAAAATCTTCTTAGAATCAAGATGGAACAACACAAATGGGGTTGTTTGGTAAATTTTCAAGGTCAAAATTTCTACAAAAATATGATTTGAGATATTGATATTTTAAAAATAAAAGTTTTTAGGAACAAAATTTTATTATGGATATTGGAAAAAAATTTGAGTTACTTCAAAGTCAAAGTCTTAGTGTAAAATTAAATTTAGAGGCTTTTTCACTACAGTCCCTGAAGGATGGTAAAATTAAAATGAGGATGAAAGATGCCTCAAATTATGGTTTTATAATTTTCCAATAGGAAAATATCCATGAGATTATGGCTGAAACTATAAATGAAGTTGTGGATGAGGATAGACTTGAGGTTGAAAATAATAATTTTAATGAGGCCTTGGATGAAGTTGCAGATAAATCTATGGATAATGTTACAGATGAGATTAGGATTCAAGGTGTGGATGGTATTGTTAATAAGGCTATGGTTGAGTTGTGGATTGTTAAGGTGTGGAGTCTAAAAGCTTCACATATGAGCGCATTCCCAAAGTTGCAGGTTTACACATTCACTGGCATCAGTCAGGAGCGACCGACGTCGGTCAGGAGCAGTTGAAGGAACGCTGGCGTCGGCAGAGGATCGGCCGATGACGGTCACAGGCAAACAGGCAGGAACCAGCGTCGGTTACCTGCACGTCCAGAATGCTATTTCTGAGGATAGAACCGAGTGTTTGCATGATGAGTTTAAGTCTTAGTCTTAAGTTCACGTTTCTATTATTAGCAAGATTATTTTTAGAGCCCTTGTTCAAGAGGCTTAACTGTTGGTTGTAAGTGCATGCTCAAGTTTCCTAATTCTATATGTAGGAAAGATCTTCTTAGCTTATTATTGTATGAGTAGAACATTGTGAATGTTTGAAGAACAGTACAAAGTTGTATCAATCCAGGTTGTTGGAGTTGATTGTATTTGAGAGAGAGAGCTCTTGAGGAATAGAGATCTAGAGAGAGATCTTGTGCATCTGAGAGAGGTGTCAAAGAAAGAAGTTTCTTCAATTGTATTCCTTTTGTAAAGAGTTTAATACAAGTTTTCAGGTTGGTTTCTTGTATCTCTTGTTCTTTGCTATTTATCATTCTAGTTACTTATCTATCTGATTTAATTTTGCGTTTATTGCTTTCACAAGTGTAATCATATTGTTGGTTGATCCCCAACAAGTGGTATCAGAGCTCAGGTTCACTAACAGGTGGTTCAGATCTGTGTAGTGTGTATTGATTACAGGTTGCTCACAGGGGTTTCTGCAGGGATTTCTGTTTGAGTGGGAGAAGCAATGGCAGAAGAAAGTAAATTGAGAATGGAGAAGTTAAATGGCAAGAACTATCAACATTGGAGAATGCAGATAGAGGACTATCTGTATCAGAATGATCTTTACTTACCGTTAGGTGGGATTGCAAAGAAGCCCAAGGACATGGAGGATGAAGAATGGGAAGTTATTGATAGAAAGGCTTCGGGGTCTATAAGATTGATTCTAGCATCTACTGTGATATCTAATTTATCACAGGAAAAAACAATGGTAGAGTTAATGACTAATTTAGCAAATTTTTATGAAAAACCCTCAGCTTTTAATAAGGTATATCTTATGAAGTAGTTATTTAATTTGCATATGCAAGAAGGTGGATCTGTATCTAATCACCTAAATGATTTCCATGGAATTGTTAATCAATTAAGTTCAGTCAATATTGTATTTGATGATGAAATAAAAGCTCTTTTAATATTATGTTCTTTGCCTGAAAGCTGGCATGGCTTGGTAATGGCAGTTTCTAATACTGCATCTGCTTCAAATATTTTAAAAGTAGAGGATGTTGTTAGTGTTATCTTGAATGAGGAAATTCGTAGGAAAAGCATAGAGGAAACATCAGGGAACGCTTTAAATCTTGAGAGCAGGGGAAGGAAAAAAGAGAAGAGCAAGAGGAGATCAAGATCTAAGTCTAAGGTGAGAGGTAGATCCAAATCCAAAAATGGCAGGAGGCCACAATGCTGGAATTGTGGAAAGATGGGGCACATAAGCAGAGATTGTTGGTCAAAGCCTAAGGAGGACAATCAACACGAAGGAAAAGAAGAAGCAAAGGTTACAGGTATTGCACAAGATGCTCTAATTTTCTCTTTGCATAATAATATAGAATCTTGGGTATTAGATTCTGGTGCATCTTTTCATGCTACCCCTAATAGAGAATATTTCAGTGACTATATCTATGGAGATTTTGGAATAGTGTACTTAGGGGATGATGAGCCTTGTAAGATTATTGGTAAAGGTAAAGTGTAGCTGAAGATGTAGAATGGCAACACATGGGTGTTGAGAGATGTGATGCATGTTCCTAGCTTGAAGAGAAATTTGATTTCTGTAGGAAAGTTAGGGGATGAGGGTTGTACAGTAACTCTCATAGCAGAATCTTGGAAGGTGACCAAGGGTGCACTTGTTATGGCCAGAGGTAAGAGAGTAGGTACTCTCTATTTATGTAATTGTGTTACTAATATTTCTCCTTCTATATTATCTACTTCAGATGTGGATGCTAAATTGTGGCACTCAAGGCTTGGCCACATGAGTGAGAAGGGGATGTCAATTCTTAAGTCTAAAGGTAAGCTTTCAGATTTGAAAAGCATGGATCTAAAATTTTGTGAGCACTGTGTGTTTGGAAAATAGAAAAGGGTTAGTTTTCTCAAGACTAGGTCTACTAAGAAGAGGCATAAGTTGCAGCTTGTTCACACAGACGTGTGGGGACCAGCTCAGGTAGCTTCTATTGGAGGATCACAGTACTATGTTACGTTCATAGATGATGCTACAAGAAAGGTATGGATCTATTGTATTAAGAAGAAATCTGATGTATTTGAGACTTTTAAGATTTGGAAAGCTATGGTTGAGAATGAAACAGGCAGAAGATTGAAGTGCTTGAGATCTGACAATGGTGGTGAGTTCTACAACCTTAAGTTCAACTAGTATTATTATACGCATGGAATCCACAGGCAAAGGACGGTTCCAAGGACACCTCAACAGAATGGTATTGCTGAAAGGATGAATAGAACAATCATGGAGCGTGTAAGATGTATGAGATTGCATGCTGGGTTGCCCTTAGAGTTTTGGGCAGAAGCTGTTGACACCACAGTGTACCTGATTAACAGAGGACCCTCTACAGCTCTGGATAGTGGAATTCCAGAAGAGGCATGGACAGGTAAGAAGTTAGATCTCTCATATCTCAAAGGTTTTGGTTGTGAAGCCTTTGTGCACGTAGATAAGGAAAATAGAAAGAAGCTGGATGCTAAGTCTATGAGGTGCACGTTTATTGGCTATGGCTCAGATGATTTTGGTTTCAGATTTTGGAATCTAGGAACTGACAAGGTAATTAGGAGCCGTGATGTTGTTTTCAATGAAAAAGTGATGTATAGTGATCAGATGAGGAAGCTGAATCAATCTGGGCAGAGGAATGGAGAATTGGATGAGGTAACGGTCCAAAATGAGCTCACGGGAAAAAGAAATAATCACTTGCAGGAAAACACATAGACCGATGTCGGCAGGATAGGAACCGATGTCGGAACAGAAACCGATGTCGGTCATACAGAGACCGACGTCGGTAGAACAGGCACCGACATTGGTCAGGAAGAACCGGCATCGGCCAATAACAGGTTTGCAGGTGACCGAGGTTGGTCACTGTCAGAGAATTTGGGTGGACAGCGTGTGATGAATGAGTCTCAAACGTCCATCAGGAGGTCAGAAAGGGTAAGTAAGCCTCCAATTAGATATTCTCCTTCATTATACTATTTATTGCTAACTGATGGTGGAGAACCAGAGAGTTTTGAAGAAGCATTACAGGTGGAGTCCAAGAGTCAGTGGGAGCGTGGCATGGTTGAGGAGATGGAGTCCTTGAGAGAACCAAACATGGGATTTGGTTGAGTTGCCAGCTGGTAAGAGGACACTGAAGAACAGATGGACCTACAGGTTGAAGGAAGGTGAGAATGGACAGATGAGATATAAGGCTAGGTTGGTAGTGAAAGGATTTGCACAAAAGCCAGGTATTGATTTTGGTGAGATTTTTTCTCCTATTGTTAAAATGACTTCTATACGAGTTGTATTGTCTTTGGTTGCTATTGAGGATTTGCATCTTGAGCAGCTAGATGTTAAGACAACGTTTCTTCATGGAGATTTGGATGAGGAAATATACATGGAATAGCCAGAAGGATTTGAGGTCAAAGGTAAGGAGAAGTTGGTGTGCAGATTGAATAAAAGCTTGTATGGTCTCAAGCAAGCTCCTAGACAGTGGTATTTGAAATTTGACAGGTTTATGACTGAGCATGGCTATAGTAGGTGTCAATCTGACCATTGTGTGTATTTCAAGAGATTAGATAATGGTAGATATATTATTCTATTGTTGTATGTAGATGATATGCTGGTTGCAGGATCACACATGCAGGATATCTCTGAGCTTAAAGTGAAATTAGCTCAAATGTTTGCTATGAAGGATTTGGGAGCAGCAAAGAAAATCCTTGGCATGAGCATTAAGAGAGATAGGAAAAATCACAGGTTGATATTGTCTCAAGAGGATTATGTGGACAAGGTGTTGAAACGGTTCAATATGCAGGATGTTAAACCGGTAAGCACACCTTTGGCTAGACATTTTAAGTTGAGTAAAGAACAATGTCCTAATTCACATGATGAGGTAGAGTACATGAGTAAGGTTCCATATTCTTCCATGGTAGGAAGTTTGATGTATGCAATGGTGTGTACTAGACCAGATATTGCCCAAGCAGTGGGAGTTGTAAGTAAGTATATGGCCAATCCAGGGAAGGAACACTGGAAAACAGTTCAGTGGATCCTTAGATATCTGAGAGGAACCAGCAGTAGACACTTGTGCTATGGAGGTTCAGATACTTCTCTACATGGTTATGTAGATTCAGATATGGCAGGTGACTTGGATGGCAGGAGGAGCACCACAGGTTATGTTTTCACTGTAGGTGGAATGACGGTTAGCTGGATATCAAAGTTGCAGAGGGTTGTTGCCTTGTTAACTACAGAAGTAGAGTATATTTCAGCCACATAAGCTAGCAAAGAGATGATATGGATGACACGGTTCATGGAAGATCTTGGAAGGGAGAATGGGAGTTGTAGATTGTATAGTGACAGTTAGAGTGCAATCCATTTGGCTAAGAATTCAGCCTTTCATTCAAGAACCAAGCACATACAGCTAAGGTACCACTTCATACAGCAGGTATTGGAAGATGGTGAGTTGAAGCTGGAGAAGATCCATATAGATAAGAATCCTGCTGATATGTTAACCAAGCCAGTTACAAAGGAGAAGTTGAATCTTCATTCAACTTCTGTTGGTCTTCATGATTGAGTTGAAGATGGAGGAGCTAGAAGATGTTGCTATATAGGTACTGGTGCAGCTGTTTATCTCCAAGTGGGAGATTGTTAAGGTGTGGAGTCTAAAAGCTTCACATATGAGTGCATTACCAAAGTTGTAGGTTTACACAGTCACCGGCATCGATCAGGAGTGACCGACGTCGGTCAGGAGCAGTTGAAGGAATGCTGGCGTCGACAGAGGATCGGCTGACGACGATCACAGGCAAATAGGCAGGAACCGGTGTCAGTTACCTGCGCGTCCAGAATGCTATTTCCGAGGATAGAACTGAGTGTTTGCATGATGAGTTTAAGTCTTAGTCTTAAGTTCCCGTTTCTATTATTAGCAAGATTGTTTTTAAAGCCCTTGTTCAAGAGGCTTAATTGTTGGTTGTAAGTGCATGCTCAAGTTTCCTAATTCTATATGTAGGAAAGATCTTCTTAGCTTATTATTGTATGAGTAGAACATTGTGAATGTTTGAAGAACAGTACAGAGTTGTATCAATCCAGGTTGTTGGAGTTGATTGTACTTGAGAGAGAGAGCTCTTGAGGAATAGAGATCTAGAGAGAGATCTTGTGCATCTGAGAGAGGTGTGGAAGAAAGAAGTTTCTTCAATTGTATTCCTTTTTTAAAGAGTTTAATACAAGTTTTCAGGGTGGTTTCTTGTATCTCTTGTTCTTTGCTATTTATCATTCTAGTTACTTATCTATCTGATTTAATTCTGCGTTTATTGCTTTCACAAGTGTAATCATATTGTTGGTTGATCCCCAACATGGATGAAGTTGTGAATGAAGTTATAGAATAATTGAAGGATGTTTTTGTGAATAAAAATATACTTCAAGAGGCAATGGTGAATATGTTTTATGATATTAATAATGTTGAGTTAATACCATGAAAAGTTAATTTATAAATAAATGCAAAAGATGTTCTTGTATAAGATATTTAAGATGTTTGTGTAGTCGATTCCACTATGCAATAGGCTACATAATCACTCATGGATAAGTTGGTTAAGAAAGCTTTAGTTATTGAGGATCTTAAGCCTATAATTTTAGAAGTGATGGATGAAATTCATAATCCATTTATACATATTAATCCATAGGATAAGATTCAAACTTTCTTTCATTTTTTAAGTCAACCTAAATCTCCAAGAATGACTCTTTTCAAGGATATTTCCAATAAAGGGTATTTTGAGATGGAATATATGGGTAGTGGTAATGATTTCCACTCCCTGCAAGATAAAATTTTTACTCTAAAGAATATGGGTATAGTAAATTAAAAAAGTGCAATAAATACAAAATCTCAATATCTAAAAAGATGATCCTTTCTATGAACCTTTAGATTCTTTAAAAAGAGTAGATTCTATTGTCTTATGGTGGAGGGGGATTTTCCCTTCATTATTTTCATGTCAGTCCTTTGTTTGAATGTTAAGGGTATGAATGCCCCTAATAAGAATGTGTTGTGAAATTCTAGTTTGATGTGAGAAAACATGATATAATGTTTTTACAATAAACAAAGTAAATGGAAGTTAAGATTGGGGACTACTTGTTCTAAAGTGACAATTTTGGAAATTATGTGAAAGTAGTGTTGAAGTAAATTCAGAAGGATACATGCTTTTAAACCCAAAAAATAGTAAAAGGAAGTTTGATTCTAAAAGGGATAACTTACATAACATGTGAGTTTAAACATTATAGGGAAAATATTTTAGGAATGATTGTAAAAACTTATGAAAAATAATTTGGTTCATAAAAAGAATAATTGGAAGGAAACTTCAAATTTACTAGAACAATTTACAACTAAGAAAATCACCATGTGTGGTGCTTTCATTATTATTTTTGGTCTTATAGATGAAATTGGTGGTTCTAAGAAATAGTCATAATCTAAGAAGGATTTTTAATATTTTGTTTCTTTTAATTCTTAGATGGATCTAATCCCAAAAATAGGGAAATTTATTTAGACAAATAAGAGGAAAGGTTTCATTAATATTGTTGAATGCCTTAATAGATTTATGAATTCATCTACATGGTTACATGGGAATTAGATTGTCAAATCCTCTCTTTTGAATGTATTTGGATCATATCACACTCCCATATATTTCTCCATAAAAAATGATAAGGTGACTAAAAGGTGTCCTTTTAAATTTGAATTAATTTGGTTAAGGCATCTAGCATTTGAAGGCTAGTTAAAGAGTCAGTGAGAAAGTGTTTATCTATGTAGAGGATATTTAATGTTTAGATTTTCCCATAAGTTAAGATTGTTAAAAGAGACCTTGAGGGAATGGAATAAACATATGTTTGGTAATATTTTTTAATGATTTTTTTTTAGAGGAGGATTTGGAATTATTAAATTATAGGAATCAATCTTAGCCAAACTTCATGAGCTTTATTTAAGAGGAGATTTTATACAAACAAAAATAAATATAGTCATGGATTAAGGAGGGTGATATGAATACCAAAAATTTAAACCAATCTATTATTGATTAGAGGCAAGTAAACACACTTTTAAAAATAAAATATTTACCTAGTTTGAATTTGGAGGAACCACAAGAAATTAAGTGTCATGATATTTTTCAAAATCTAATGATAGAATATGAAAATAAAGATGATAGGGATATGGACACATTTTTATCATCCATTCTATCAATAATATAAAATAGTAAAAATTAAGGTCTACTAAAACCATTTTTAGCTAAATAAATTAAGGTCATTATTTATTTAATGGACCAAATAAAGCACCTAAACTTGATGGCTTCCTATGGATGTGTTAAAACATTTTTGGGATGTTTTTATCTTAGAATTAACATGTGTATTAAATTAATCCTAAAAATAAAATTATGTGTTACAAGATTTAATTTTTAATTTTATTTTTCTCATTCCTAAAAAACCAAATCCGACTACTTTTATATAATTCAAACCAATTTTTTTTGTAATACAATTTACAAAATTATTTCCAAAGTAATGGCAGAAAGATTGAAGTTAGTTTTTTCTCTCATAATTTATCCTCAACAAAGGAAATTTCTAGTGTTAGGAAGATTTTGGATGGTATTATTATGACACATGAGATTTTACATACTCTTAAATTTGAAAGCAAAGCACAAATTTGTCTCAAATTAGATATTGAAAAGACTTATGACATGGTTGATTAGGTATTTTTGAAAAAAGTTTTAATAGCCTTTCATTTTGTTCATTATTGGATATTGTGGATTATGAATTTTATCACTAGAGCCTCTTTTTCAAGTTTAGTAAATGGAGGTCTAATGGGATTTTTCCAAAATACTAGGGAAATTAGGCAAGGGGATCACCTTTCTCCATACGTTTTCATTATTATGGTGGAATCCTTAGATATGGTCTTAGAAAATATTAAGGATACTTTTAAAATTAAAGGTTTAGAAATTTGGAGATTGATAATCCAAATATTCATTTGCAAATTTTGGATGGTACTTTCTTATTTGGCATATTGGAAATGAATGAGGTGGTGGCTTTGAAGAAAGTTTTGAAGAAATATGAGGCAACATTGGGACAAAAAGTCAATTTGGAAAAGTATAAAATTTTATTTGTTAATGTGTTAAGGTTGAGATAATTATGGATTTCTATTTCTATTGGGTGCCTCCTTACCAAATACCTTGGAATGCCTTTATTCACAGGATTAACTAAGTCAAAGTTGGGGGATTTTCTTGACTGATAATTTGTAGGCAAGATTCAATGGGTGGAAATCTAAGTGGCTAAGTTTGGAAAGAATAATAATTCTCAATAAATCTATGTTATAGGTTATTCATATATATCTATTCTTAGTTTTACATTTTTTAGTTAGGATTATGTAAAAAATGAAAAAGATTATAAGGCATTTTTTGTGGCATGGTAAGAAATAAAAAAGAAAAAAATATCTAGTGAAATGGGATAATGTGTGTATCCCCAAGTCAACAGATGGGATTGGTATTAAAATATTTAGATCCATAATGTGGATTTAAGGGAAAAGTTATCTTGGTGGTTGTATGAAGAAGAATTGAATCTTTGGATTAGGTTAATGAGAGGAAAATGTTTAGATAATGAAATGCCTTAGATGATTTTCATTGTTGAATATCCACCTCCAAGATCTCACATTTGTAATTTCATTATTTTTTCAAGAATTATTACCAATGATATTCTGACTTGGGATATTAGGATTGGTGAACTTGTAAAATTTTGGGTTGATTCTTGGTAGGGTGAATCAACGCTACAACAAAGATGGGATTCTTGGTGAAATTAGATAAATTTTGGAAGTAAATTAAGGGCTTAAAGTTTTTAATTATTGGGTTCATTCAATTCCCTAGTTAGGCAGTATAATATAATGGAGAAGTATTGAGGATATTGATTGTCTAGATGAGTTGAAGGAATTGATGTCCTAGATTCTCAGCATGAGGATAATTATTGAAAACATATTGATGACAATTTGGACAAGGGATAAATTGGGATGCTATATTATCAGGGTTGGTTTAATTATGAGGTTATGGGTGTTACTATGGGTGTTTTTGTTATGTATGTTATAATGAATCTTTCTATTATGGGTGTTAATAATATAGGAAGAGTTGTTGTAAATGTAGTTGTTGTGAGTGTTGATGCTATGAGATTAGTTGCTACAGATGTGGTTAAAACATTTGTTTCAAAAAATGGTGATGAATTAGGGTTTGTTGTTATAAGGAATGTTTTTTTAATTGTTGATTTTATGGGTGATGTGGTTACAAACATTATTTTGAATGTTTCTGATGAGGATATTATTGTTGTAGGAGGTGATACATTTGTTATCATTGTGTAAGATGTTTGGCCTAGTTATTAATGTAGAATGTAATAAGGGGCAATTTTAGTGGCTATTTATATCCATTTGGATATAAGTATATTTTTTTCATCTTGAAAAAGGATAATTGTGTTATATATACATTAGTTGAATATCCCAAATTTTATAAAAGTTCCTATATTTTTACTTCTGATTGCCATATAAAATATATTATAACCTATTTTGAGACATAATTTTACCATAATTACTATGTATTTGTGAGTTTGATTCACCCTAAAATTATAGGATATGTATTAGTTATTTTTAATTACCAATTATAGTTGTACATGTGTGTGTGCATGTGCATGTGTGTATATATATGTATAAGTGTAAGTATATGCATATGTGTTTATATATGTATATATAGGAATAATACACACACACACACACATATTATGTACATATATACATATGTATATGTATGTGTGTGTGTGTGTGTGTGTGTGTGTGTGTGTGTGTGTGTGTGTGTGTATACACACACATACATATGTATATATTATATACATATGTATATATATACATACATTATACATATAAAGACACACACACACACACACACACACACACACACACACACACACACACACATGCATGCATGTGTTTGTGCATGTGTGTGTAAGTATAAGAAAGACTTTTCAATTATTTTATATACATATGTATATAATATATACATATGTATGTGTGTGTATACACACACACACACACACACACACACACATACATGCATGCATGTGTTTGTGCATGTGTGTGTAAGTATAAGAAAGACTTTTCAATTATTTTTCCTTGACATGTTTCATGGAAATTTTGTGTTGCAAAGTCATAAATTATTTTGAAGAAGTAATATGTTAGGGTTTTATAGGGTTAGACATCAAGGTGGTTATAAAAATTGGGGAGGTTATAATTAACCTCAAAGTGGCATGTTTAACCAAAACTAAGGTGGGATTTTACCAAATTTAAGAAGGAGGGAATGCCCAGAACCAAGAGGGAAGTTATAATTAGATTAGTGGATTTAATCAAGTTGTAGGGTCTAATCAAGGTGGAGTAACATTAGGTCACAGAGGAAGAGGTGGTATAGGCAAGGGTTGTGGTCTTGTAACTTGATTCAATTATGGAAAAGGCCACTATCAAAAGTATATGACTTATTCTCTTCATCATGATAGTTTTAGCCTCCAAAAATAAATCTATAATATTGAAGTGGTGCCTAATTTGAGATACATTAGACCACCATAATAGTTGGAGAGAGTATGAAAACATTGGTGGGGATTCGAACCCAAGTCTAATAGACTACCCATATTTGGCAGTGTTTGTGGTCGTATCAGTAGTTTTAACTTTCCTCTATGCACCAAATAAAGAGAATTGAGTGTTATTATTACAAATATAATGGTTATTGTTAGTGTTAGTTATAATGAGAATGGAAAAATCTTAGAAACACACACACACACACACACACACACACACACACACACACACACATTTGTGTGTGTGTGTGTTTCTAAGATTTTTCCATTCTCATTATAACTAACACTAACAATAACCATTATATTATATCCATATCTATTTTTATATGGCATCATGCATTGGTTGATTAGATTATATATGAGGCATATTTCATTGAAGAAGCATTTTCTATATTTCTTCTAGTTGGTTTTAGAGTTGTATAATTAGGTTTTCAATAGTCAAAGTAGTCAAAATTTTCATCTAATTAGTTTTATACTCATAAATTGAAACATGGTGTATTATCTACTTTTTTATAGGATTCATTGGATATTTGAAACTTGTCTTCATTGAGATGACACATGTTTCAATCATGTATTAGGTAACTGAAAAAAATTGGTGAAAAATACAAATTGCATTGAAATATTTGACATGTCACTAAATTTTTCAAATGTATCTAGCTAGGTTTCTTTGATTCCATCCCATAAAATACCCTATTATCTCCCCTTACCATCACCACCCAACTCACCTTGATATATTTCACTACTTTCATGTTATATATGGATTTTCTCTTTCCCACCTCTTCACCATTGGTCAAGCTCATTATGAAACAAAATGTCTCCTCTTAGCATAGCTCAAAGTCATGTGATTCCAAGGACTAAAAACTATCTACATAATATTTTAACCCCAATACCTCTTCAACCTAGATATTTGGCATAACCCTTTAATTAATTAATGAAATGGCCAACCCCAAAAAGGTATTTTTTTACTGAGAGAAAATTGAGTTTGGATGAGGGATATTTATAATCATTTAATTTTAGTTTAAAACATACAAACACTCTAATTGGTGGGATTTTTTGTTCATGGATGAGAGAAAAATCCATTTTAAGCATTAGTAATAATTAAAATAGATGGTATATGAAGATCCTTGGAACACCCAATGTAGAGAGGCTTTATATATCAACTAGGAATTCATAAGAGTCCACATCATATTGAGTTTCATTTTTGAGTCACAATTTTTTTTCCCCAATTCATAAGTGAGAATGAATGGAGTCCCTTTGTGTCAAGGCATGAAATGGAGGAAGAAATGGAGGATCCAAGAATAAAATTAATGCAAAGTCATGGTGGAGGTAAGGCTTCAATTCTAAATGGGTAGTCTTGCTAGATATCTCAAGAAGGGAATATATACCAAAAGGATCGGTGTTAGAGCTCCCATTTATATGTCCCTTGTCATGGAGTGCTTGTAAACTAAGTTGTTGGATCTAGATGGAAATGTAACCATGGATAACAAGAAGAAGGAAATAATCCCCATGCATCTCTTTCTAAAAATAAGGAATGACAAGGAGTTGGGAAAATTACTAACATCACCATTTCCCATGAAGGAGTTCTGCTAGACATACATCAGTTGCTCCTGCCAAAGAAGTTTTTGACCTTAGGTAAGGATCCCAAGTCTCCTAAGAAGTATTCCAAGAAGGCCTAAGTACTTATTTTTATTAAAATGGTGTTTTTATGACAGCACCTTGATCATGATTTTTTATCCCTTATAAATGTGTATTTATTATTGTGTATACATTATTTCATTTTAAATTTTAAATTAGAATGATCCAATGTAAATAGAACTGCCGTACTTCATAGTATGTTGCATTTGAAGATATACACTTTCAATATCACATCTAATTAGGTTGTATAATAATTCTACTTCTTGATGTAGAGATTTGGTTCTAATGTAGAGCACTTTACCTTGCCCTGCTCTTCCCATGATTTTAATCCTACATATCAAAAAATTATTGCCTCCTCAGAACCTCTAATAATGGATTTAAAATATTCTTTGTTCTTTTTGTAATAATCAACATCTCATAAATCACATTTTATCACCTATAAAATTATATCTAAACATACATATAGAGAACATATATAATTATTGGTGGTCCATTTGGAATAACACACCAAATCTAGGAGGAAAATAGGAGAGGAAAAGCTCAACTAGTGAGGATTTTACCTTTTCCCTTTTGCCTTTCTTGAAAGGAAGTAGGTTTAGTTAAAACTTCACCAAGGTCTTTGTCTACTAGGTCATGGTGAACAAGATACCTTGGTTGAACAAGATACCTCAGTTGGCAAGGGGACTATATAAGATACACTTTTATATCCATAAAAGTAACTTAAACTAGGAAAGACTCATCTCATTCAAATTTCTCAATGAAATCATTACTAAGCAACACTTGTCTTCAACATATTAGATTCAATAATGCTTTAGAGGAGGTGAGTGATAAACATGCAATCCAAATGAAACTTGTAAGAACTGATTACATATTATGCTAATATAGAACTAAACTAATAGGTTATAAAAAAGATCAAAATATGATGGGTAGCAAGAGAGAAGATCCTATATTGTAATGCAGATAAATTTGGTTCATTTGGTTAGAAAAATCCCATGAAACCACTCTTTTGTCTGACCAATATTCACATGGTCATAAATAAATATGGTGCTAAATTTTTGAGGAAAACTTGACTATGAAGAAAGAAGAAAATAATTACTATATGAATGCATAAATTATGAACATTAGCCTCACAACATATTAATTTAAAGGTATTCCATGAAATAAATAACATGTGGGATTTACCCCTTATAGTCAAATTTATAGAAATGTCTTAGAATAATATAGCTCATAGGAAAAAGAAACTAAATAGAAAATTAAAAACATTAAGAAAACGATAAAAGGGGCTTGGTTCTTCTGTTATATCCCACAAATCTAAATAAACCAGCCCTTATCCTAATTAATAATTGGTCTTATATAGATGTTCAGTTCAATGAGTCCCAAACTTAGCTCATAAATGGGCATGATGATAACTCAACAATTTGGGTCCACCTGAGGCTAACTTGGGTTCCATTTTGATGATGATAAAATTTCCATGGACCACATTGATTGATTTTGGGTAGGATTCCAAATAATGGAATGTCGTGGGGATCCTTCTTGGGATCACTAGTTGTTAATGTTATATATAGTCAGAGACCATGCCTTGTTAATAAATAATTTATCTTTTGTAGTTCAACCTTGATACCAATGTTCATGTAATTATTTGGTCTAATCCACCACCTGACTACCTTGGGTTCTATATCCCATAATCCCTCTATTACCAATAAATAAATCATAGTTTAATTGCCCCAGTTGAATTATACCCACAATTCAATTTATGGGCTTTCATGGCCTTGATAGGCTTAGATGATTGGAAAATTCAAGCCCAAATTATTTTCATTGATGTTCTTGTATCTACCTTGACAAATCTATGCTAGGTGGACAATATGTGGTGAATTTCCATTGTTTTGTTATTTGTCCCGAGGACCCCATATATTATGAATTTTATTTAGATCTAGTGTGATGATATCTCATCACATGGCATGATCTCATTCATCTAGATATTTTAGGTCCTCGCCTAAGGTTCCATACTTTGATTGTTCTAAAGACCTAAAATTTTTACATGTGTCTTCAGGATGCAGAGCATAATAATGTAATATGAGATGTAGTGTTTTAAAAAGTTTCATATGTTATTTTTTTGTATTTTTAGGTTGATATAGGTATTATAGGTTCCTAATGGGGGTATTCGAGTCAATAAGAGTCTTTGAACTAGTGTGTTTCTAAGCTTTTTTGATTTTTTTGCCAAAATCAAGAATTTAAAATTTTGAATTTTTAGACTAGCCTTGTGGGGTGTTTTAGAGTCTTGTGTGAAATATAATGTTATAAAATGTTTGTAAATGTTCCTATAATGTGTTTAATTTATGTATTAATGCTCAAGATATAAATATATTAATGCAAATCAAGAAACAAGAAGTTGTTACTACCACCCCTACGTGGAGTGACAAGGAATAGGAATTGGTTTTGCATGTTTATAAATATTAGAGGATATAAGTGCATGAAGTGAGGGTTTTTGTGAATATTAGTGTGTATAAGGATTAAAAATTCATATATTGGAGATTCCAAAAATATCATGAATACAAAATCACTTTGCCTCCTTTAGTAAAATCTGAATTTTATTGTATGATCAATAAGAGGAATGAATGAAAGTTTGTGTTAAAGTATGCATATGGAGTATCAATTATGTTTGATAGGTAATAATTTTTTTTATTGGAAAGTAATGGATTCTCATTCAAAACCCATAGATTAAGGTTGTAAAACACCAGCTCCTAATTTTTTTTTGTTACAGTCTGTCACATCCAAGCACAAGAAGAGTAGAGATGACTCTTGAATGTTATTAAAGGTATTTTAGGGAGTGTACTTTGTATATAAAATATTTTAAGGTATTAATAATAGGAGATAATAAATTAAAATTCAATAACAATATCAATAAATAGAGTTGAAAGACCTTGTTGGCTGTAGCTCAAGATTAACAACTTTGTGATCATAATAAAGAGAGGTAGGAAGTGATATTGGTATGAAGTTTTTTAAATTGACTATATAGGTTGTAAGAAGTTGGAACAGACCTTTATCATTCATTATTCCACTTATTGGTATAATATTCTATGCAAAACCTTAATTCTTACTAGCATAGTCCTCAATCAACACTCAAAATTTTGTGAACTTACAAATTAGAGGTTTTTAGTGATTGTTCAAAAAACAAAAGATTTTTGTGTAGGTTAATCCTGGACTAGGGTTTTGAAATGGAAACAAGCATAAATTTTTATTTTACTAGCCAAAATTCACAAAATTTTATAATATATGGTGTTTTGAATTGATGTAAAGTATAGATGAGGTTTTATGTTGGTATAGTATGGATTCGTATGGAAACCCTGATATGGCTTTGAGCTAGACCTAATCAGAGGAAAATGTGAGAGAAAAGGTACTTCCCTTGGGACTTGTGTCATGAAATTTTGTGTGAAGCACAGTGGTGATAAAGGGTATATAAATATGTATTTGATTTATCTATAAGTTGAGTTTTTTGATCAAACCTAGGAGCTTTGTGTGAAAAAAGGCCTACAAGGAAAAGATGTCTCATATGAGAAAGAGTAGATGGTTTGAGATTCCTAACATGGGGGTTGGTTAATTTGATTATATGATTAAAGGGATCTAAAATAAATTATTGGGATGTAATCATAAGCCTTTGTGTGGATATATCACATTAGAACCAAGTCTTAGGTCTATGAGCCTACAAAATAAGGTCAAGTTGAAACTATGCAAAGAGAGTGAAGAGATGAGAGATATGTATGAGAGAATTGGGATGTACCATAAAGGATGGGATTTAAAAAGTATATGAGGAAGGATATATATTCAATAAAAATGAGGACTACACATGCAAAGAGGATAGAAACCTAATGAAGAGAGATATTGAGGAGGAGAGTTCAAGATTCAAGTAATATATCTTTAGAAACAAGCTAAATCAGATATTTTTGAAGGTAAAAAAGGAGAAATCAGAGTCAAGAGTATGTCAAATAGGTTGTAGGCATCAGGGCCCTACATCAAGTGGTATCATAGTAGGTAAGTTCTTGTATAGTTTATGTTTTTGAAGTATTAAAAGTTATTATTTGAGATTGTTAAAGATTGTTATGGAGTTTTCATAAAGCTAAATTACAAGAGTAAAGTAAGAGAGAGTTGGAAAATTAGTGGTAAAGCATTCCTAAGAAGAGAGCTAGCATAATCTCAAGAGAAGAAGAAGAAAAAGAGAGAAACTCTAAGTGTGATTTGTGGTTCCAAGGTGAAAAAGACTTGGACAAGAGTGTCAATAGACTAGGTATAGGTTGAGACACCGAATAAAGGTGAAAAATACTTGATTCTGAGAATATGAAGATAGAGAAGGCAAAGGAGAAGAAGGGCATAGCTGAGTTGGACTATCACAAGGAGAAATAGAGGAAAGAAGACCTAATGAGAAAAGGTTTATATGTGGAAGAAGATATGATTGAGATAGACAAAATATTGGAGAGCATAAAACTCTTGGTAGATATCATACAATAAGAAGAGATATAATGGTATGGTTGGTTTAAGAAGAAGAAGAGGGTTGAGTGGCCTATAAGGCTACTCATGAAGAGGAGGAAGATTATTATTAAAGATAATCATAAGAAGAAGAAGTTTCTATATAGGCAGCTTAAGGAGGAGATGAAGAATCTCATGAGAGATGAACAAGAGGGAGGTGAGAAAAACTTTGTGAATAAGGAGAAGATGGAGACAATCAAGCCTCAAGTGTTTATATCTAAATATTTATTCTCATGTGTGAATATAGGTACAATATTAAAGGAGGAAGCAATCTAGTTTGATGACTCAAAGCTTAAAATAAAGAATAATAGCAAGCATGAATAACATGCTTATATGGAAGAAGAATATAAGGATAAGGCACCTATTGTAATTTTTATCAAACTTTATATACAATAAGATGAGGTGCCTAATTAGGCACATAATGAAGATGAGATTAAAGAACAAGTTATAGCATCAAAAGTCAATGAAGAAGAAGAGTCTCAAGAGGAGAATTATCTCATTGGAGACGTGAGTGAAGAAAGCATACAAGGATATTTAGTGATAAGGCAAAGAGCACTTGAAGAGGTTATATGGCCTCCCATGTTTATTACTAATGATGATTTTGAGTGTGTTTATATAGGTTTTCACTCTAATTTATAGTATGATGGAATGTCTAGATTGACACATGAGGGATATGAGGTCTACTCACAAATTATGGCACAAGCTATGAAGGAGAATAATGAGTTAAATGAGTTTATATGGAATTATATGATGTGGAAAGCTAAATTTAAACTCTTGGATCACCAAAATAAAAACAAAAAGAAGGTGGAAATTGTTAAAAAGGCACAAGAAGTATAATAACAAACTCAGAAAAATAATATTGCAAATGAAAGGAACATTTTGCCTATAGGAATAATTCAATAAAGTGAAAATGTAGGTAATGTAATTGAAAAATATCAACAACAAGAAGTGTTTTACTATAAAAGAGACAAGAGATAACAAATTAATGAAGATAAGAAAGACAAAAGGTTCTCATATGAGGAACCTATAGTTGATATTAAAGACATTATAAAGAAAGAGGATAGTAGACAGTATTCCAAAAATAAATAAATTGATGATTGGTATGATCAAATGGTGGTTGATATGATAAATATGCTAAGAGGACATAATAAGGAGATTAAGGAGATGAGAGAGATGTCTAGAGGGGCTTAGAAAGAAAATGCAAGAGTAAGAGAGAGTGGACAAGACAAGAAGGTCCTTGAATAGACTAACAATTTTCATAAAAGTCATTTGATAGGTACAAATCAAGATGTTATAGGCATGAAGAGGAGAGATAAGGATTCACTCCACGATCACATGGAGAAGGGAAAAAATGAGGCACAAGATTTCATAATAGAGATATTTAATGAGGAGAGCAGCCAAAAAGCTAATTTGATGAAGAATAAATGTTTAGAGGAGGACAATATCTATCCAAAGGTAATCCAAAAAAGAAGTAATAACAAGTTGTTATTAAGAAAGTGAGGAGAATCTAATCCTAGCCCAATAACTAGTTCAAGTGAATTGAAATACAAGTTAGCATTGAGTCTACCAAGAGGTGAAGAGATACAAGAAAAGAAGCTACAATAAGGTGAGTAAGAGAAAAATCAAGGTAATAAGTTAGTCTATGTTAATAGTAATGTGGCAGTTGAGTTGGTTCAAGGTATACATAATATGAATAAGAGGAAAGGTTGCTATGAGAAATTTGAATTGGTTAATAAAGTGTCATTACAATAAGAATGAGGAGATGATGAGAAGATTCACCATAAAAAGGTGGTGTATAATGAATAGTAACCCAAAGAATATTCCAAGGATATCATGTCAAGGGTTAATGAAGAACATGTTTACAAGCATCAATTAAATCAAGAAAATAAAGGAGAAGGTGGTGTCAAAGAGATAAACCAGAAAGGAGTGCATGGACAAGCCATTACAAGTGAGGAATAAAGAATATATGGAGTAGGATTAGGAGTGAAGAAAAAGAATAAATAATTTGAGGCTAAATATGATGAATATAAATATGAGGTGGAGGAGATAGAATATAAGGTAGACAAATAGTTGTAGTAGGTCATACACCTCATGGAGATAGAAGATGAGTGTGCAAAGAGACTCAACAAGGAAAAAATAAAAAGATGCAAGAACAAGATGAGAATAAAATGTAAATACAAGAGAATCATTAGAAAAAAGATCTCAGAGAAGCATAAGATGAAGAATTAGAAAGCAAAAAAAAAGGTGGACAATGTACATTTAAGTAGGAGCTCAAATTTTCCCCACTTGGGGAATATGATGCAGAGCATCATAACGTTATATGAGGTGTAGTGTATTTAAGAAGTTTAATATGTTATTTTTTGGTATTTTTAATTTTGATATAAGTCTTATAGGGTCCTAATGGGGGTATTGGAGTCAATGAAAGTTTTTGAACTAGAGTGTTTTTAGGCTTTCTTGATTTTCCTACCAAAATCAAGAACTTACAATTTTGAATTTATACACTAGCCTTGTGGGGTGTTTTAGAGTCTTGTGTGAATAATAATGTTATTAAATGTTTGTAAATTGTCCTATAAGCTGTGTAATTGGTTACTTAATGTTAAATACATAAATATAGTAATGTAAATAAATAAACAAGAAGTTATTACTACCACCACTACATGGAGTGGCCAAGAATAGGAAGTGGTTTTGCATGTTTAGAAATATTAGAGGATAGAATTACATGAATTGAGTGTGTGTCTATGAATATTAGTTTGGATAAGGAGTAAAAATTTCCATATTGGATATTCCATAAAGATCAAGAATACAAAATAACTCTGCCTCCTCTTATAAAATTCTGAATTTTGTTTTATGATCAATAAAAGGAATGAATGAAAGCTTGTGTTAGAGTATGCATATGGAATCTCAATGATGATTCATAAGTAATATATTTATTATTGCTATTATTTTTTAAATTAATTTATTTCATTCAAAATCCATAGGTTAAGGTTTCAAAACACTAGCTCATCAAACTCTATTTTGTTACAGTCTATCACAACCAAGCACAAAGAGAATAAAGATGACTCTTGAATGTTATTAAAGGTATTTTAGGGATTTGAATTTATATAACCTGTTTTGAGGTAGTAATAAGAGGATATAATAAATAATAATTCAATAAAAATATCAATAAATTAATCAAGAGACAGGGTTGAAACACCTTATTAGTTGTAGTTCAAGATTGAAAACTTTGTGATTAGAGTAAAAAGAGTGTAAGGAAGTGATACTGGTGTGAAGTTTGTTGAATTTATTACATAGGTTTTAATAACTTGTAATAGACCACCATTATTAATTATTCAACTTATTTTTATAATATTTTATGAAAAACCTCCATTCTTACTAGCACAATCCTCAATCAATACTCAAAATTTGGTGAACTTACAAATTAGAGGTTTTTAGTGATTATTCAAAAATCAAAAGATTTTAGAGTAGGTGAAAAAATTGTTACAAACATAAAATAGATATTTTAAGTAATTAAATTTATTTAAAACTCTTTTTATATCATTTTTATTACCCTCAACCTTACACAGGCCAACACAAACCTAGACTAAGGTTTTGAAATGGAAACAAGCATAACTTTTTATTCCTCTAGAAAAAAATCATAAAAATTTGTAATATATGGAATTTTGAAGTTATATAAATTATAGAGGAGGTTTTAGGTTTTTAAAATATGTCTTTCTATAAAAACCTGATGTGGCTCTGAGCTAGCCCTAATGGAGCCCTAATTGGAGGAAGAATGTAAGAGAAAAGGTACTTTGTTGGGAGTTATGTCATGAAATTTTGTATGAAGAACAATTGGGATAAAGGGTATCTAAATTTGTATTTTTTTAATTTTTAAGTTGAGTATATTGGTCAAACCTAGGATATTTGTGTTAAAAGAGGGTTATAAGGAAAAGAGGTCTCATAGGAGAAATAGTAGATGGATTGAGAGTCCTAACCTGGGGGTTGAGTTATTTTATTAGATTATTGAAGGGAGATAAAATAAATTTGTTGGATGGAATCATGAGCCTTTGTGTGGATATATCACATTAGAACCAATTCATAGGCCTATGAGCCTATAAAATAAGGTCAAGTTGGAACTATGTAAAGAGAGTGAAGAGATGAGAGATATGTATGAGAGAATGGGGATGTGCCATGAAGGATGGGATTGTATAAGGTATATGAGGAAGGATATGTCTTCAATAATAATGAGGTTATGCATACAAAGAAGCTATAAGCCTAATGAAGAGATAGATTGAGGAAGATAGTTCAAGATGCAAACAATATATCTATAGAAACAAGCTAAATTAGAGGTGTTTGAATGAAACAAAGGAGTTATCAGAGTCAGGAGTATTTCAAATAAGTTATAGGCATCAGTGCCCTACATCAAGTGGTATCAGAACATGTAAGCTCTTAGATAGTTTATTTTTAAGTATTAAAGGTTACTATTTAATATTGTTAAAGATTATTACGAAAGTTTCGTGAAACTAAGTTACATGAGTATGGTAAGAGAGATTTGAAAAGTTTGTGGTAAATCAACCCTAAGAATAGAGCTAGAAGAAGCTCAAGAGAAGAAGAAGAAAGAGAGAGAAACTCCAAGTGTGAGTTGTGGTTCTAAGGTGACAAAGACCTTGACAATAGTGTCAATAGACCAGGTATAGGTTGAGACAATGAATCAAGGTGAATAAGACTTACTTGCGAGAAGATGAAAATAGATAAGGCAAAGGAGGAGAAGGGCATGGTTGAGCTAGAATACCATAAGGAGAAAACTAGGAAAGAAGACCCAATGAGAAAAGGGTTAGATGTGGAAGAATATATGAATGAGATAGACAAAATATTGGAGGTATAAAACTCTTGGTAGAGCTCATGCAAGAAGAAGAGAGCTAATGGTATGGATAGGTTATGAATGATAAGAGGGTTAAGTGACATATAAGGCTACTCATGGAGAGGAGGAAGATTATTATGAGAGACAATAAGAAGAAGAATAAGTTGTTATGTAGGAAGCTCAAGGAGGAGGTGAAAATGCTCATAAGAGATTAATAAGAGGGAGGTCAGCAACACTTTTTGAAGAAGGATAAGATGGAGGCAATCAAGCCTCAAGTTTTTGAATATAAGGATTTATTGTCATGTGGGACTGCAGGTACAAATTTGAAGAAGGAAGCATTCTATTTTGAGGACTCAAAGCTTTAAATCAAGAAGAATAGTAAGCATGAACAACATGCTTATGTGGAAGAATAAGATAAGGATAAATCACCTATTGTAGTGCTTATAAAAATCTATATATAGCAAGAGGTGTGTAATTGGGCACATAATGAAGATGAGATTCAAGAACAAGTTGTGGAAGTATAAGTCAATGAAGAAGAAGTATTAAGAGGAGAATTATCTCATTGTAAAAATGAGTGAAGAAAGCATACAAGGAGAAGTAGTGTTAAGGAAAAGAGCACATGTAGAGGTTATATGGTATCTAATGTTTATTACTAATGATGATTTTGAGTGTGTTTATGTCAGTTTTCAAACTCATTTCTAGTATGATGGAGTGTCAATATTGAAACATGAGGGATATGAAGTCCAAGAAAAAAATATGAAACAAGATATGAAGGAGAATAATGAGGAAAATGAGTTTATATGGAACCATATTATGAGTAAATCTGAATTTGAACTATTGGAGCACCAAAATCAAAACAAAAAGGTGGAAGTTGTTCAAAAGGCACAAGAGATAGAATTACAAACTAGGGAAAAGAAGATTGCAAAGGAAAGGAATATGTTACCTATAGGAATACTTTAAGAAAGTGAAATTATAGGTAATGTAAGGGTAATAGATCAAAAATAATAAGTGATTTACAATCAAGGAGATAAGAGAGAACAAATGAATGAATACAAGCAAGATAAGAGGTTCTCATATGAGGAAACTAGAGCTAAGATTGAAGACACTAGAAAGAAAGATGATAGTAGGTAGTAGTCAAAAAATAAAGAGACTGATGATTGGTATGAGAAGATGGTGGTTGACATGAGAAAGAGGACAAGAGGATATAATAATGATCTTAAGGAGATGAGAGAGATGTTTAGAGGGGCTTGGAAGGAAAATGCAATATCAAGAGAGAGTGGACAAGATAATAAGGTCCTTGAAGAGACTAACAATTCTCATGAAATCCATTTTTTAGGTACTAAGAAAGATGTTGTAGGCATGGAGAGGAGAGAGAAGGATTCACTCCATGATCACATGGAGAAGGGAATCAATGAGGCACAAGAGTTCATAATAGAGAAATTCAAGGAGGAGAGCAACCAAGAAGCTGAGTTGATGAAGAATAAATGTTTAGAGGAGGACAATATCTATCCAAAGGTAATCCAAGGAAAAATTAATAATAGGTTGGTATTAAGAAATCAAGGATAGGGAAGTCTTGGCCCAAGACCACTTCAATTGAATCCACATACAAATTAGCATTTAGTATGCTAAGAGGTGAATATCTACAAGCAAGGAAGATAAAAGAAGGTAAAAAAGAGAAAAATCAAGGTAATAAGTTAGTATATGTGAATAGTAATGTGCCAATTGAGTTGGTTCAAGGTATACATGATAAGAATAAGAGGAAAGGTTGCCAAAGACTGTTGTGCTATGAGGAATTTAAATTGGTTAAGAAAGTTTCATTGTAAGAATAAAAAGGTGATGATGAGAATACTCACCATAAGAAGGTGGAGTATCCTGAAGAGGTAGCCAAAGAATATGCCAATGAGGGAATGAAAAGTGTAAATGAAGAACATATTTACAAGTAGCCATTAGAGAAAGAAAACAAAGTATAATGTATTTTTAAAGAGATAAACCGACAAAAAATACATGGGTGAGTCATGACAAGTGATGAATAAAAGAGCTATGTCGTAGGAGTAGGAGTGAAGAACAAGAATAAAGCATTAGAGGAAAAATATGATGAAGATAAATTAGAGGTGGAGGATATAGAATATGAGGTAGACAAAGAGATGCATCAGGTCATGCACCTCATGGAGATAGAAGATGAGTGTGAAAAGAGACTAGACAAGGAAAAAAGACAAAGATGAAAGAAACAATTGAAAATAAAAGAGAAATACAAGAGTATAAGTAGAAAGAGGAGCTCATATAAGCATAATATGAATAATTGGAAAGAAATAAGGAAAGTGGATAAGGTACAATTGATTAGGAAATCAAATTTTCCCCACTTGGGGAGTATGATGTAGAGCATCACAATGTAATATGAGGTGTAGTGTATTTAATAAGTTTCATATGATATTTTTTGGTCTTATTAGGTTGATATAGGTCTTATAGGGTCCTAATTATGGTACTGGAGTTAGTGAGATTCTTTAAGCCAATGTGTTTTTATTGATTTTCTTGCCAAAATCAAGAATTTAAAAAATTTGAATTTATAAACTAACCTTGTGGGGAGGTTTAAAGTCTTATGTGAAATATAATGTTATAAAATGTCTTTAAATGGTACTATAAGGTGTGTAATTGGTGTTTTAACATGTAAGACATAAAAAGAGTAATGCAAATCAAGAAACAAGTAGTTATTAATACCACCCCTACGTGGAGTGGCCACGAATAAGAAGCGGTTTTGCATGTTTAGCAATATAAGAGGATAAAAGTGCATCAAGTGAGGGTATATGTGAATATTAGTGTGGAGATGGAGGAAAAATTTAAAGATTGGAGATTCTATAAAGATCAAGAATACAAAATAACTATATCTCCTTTTGTAAAATTTTGAATTTTATTATATGATCAATAAGAATAATGAATAAAGGTTTGTGTTAGAGTATGCATATGGAATCTCAATGATTATTGATAGGTAATAAATTTATTATTATTTTTATTTTTTAGAGGAATGAATTCTCATTCAAAATCCATAGTTTAAGGATGCACAACACCAGCTCCTAAAACTCTATTTTGTTACGATATGTCGTAGCCAAGCACAAGGAGAGTAGAGATGAATTTTAAATGTTATTTAAGGTATTTTATGGATTGGAATTTGTAGATAAAAACTTTTGAGGTATTATAGAGAGGAGATAATAAATTAAAATGTCAAGAAATAGAGTTGAAAGACCCTTTTGGCTATAACTCAAGATTGACACCTTTATGATTAAATTAAAGAGAGAGTAAGGGAGTGATATTGGTGTGAAGCTTGTTAAATTTATTATATAGGTTGTAATAATTTGTCACAGACCTTGATCATTCATTAATCCACTTAGTGGTATAAGATTCTATGCAAAACCTCCATTCTTACTAGCACAGTCCTCAATCAATACTCATAATTATGTGAACTTGCAAATTGGATATTTTTAGTGATTGTTCAAACAACAAAAGATTTTGGGGTAGGTGAACCTAGTTATAAAAATCATTAAATAAGTCTTGGAAGTAAGTGAAGTGGTTCACAAATATTTTTATCTCATTTTTATATCCCTTAGCCTTACACGAGCTTGCACAAACCTAGACAAGGGTTTTGAAAGGGAAGTAAGCATAACTTTTTATTCCACCAACCAAAATTCATAAAAATTTATAATATATGGTTTTATTAAGTGATAAAGTATGGTGGATGTTTTAGGTTGGTATATTATGGATTTTATATAGACTTTGATGTGTCTTTGAGCTAGACCTAATGGAGACCTAATTGGGGGAAGAATGTGAGATAAAATATACTTCCCTCGGGATTTGTGTCATGAATTTTTTTTTTGAATCAAAATGGGGATAAAGGTAATTGAATATATTTTTGGTTTTTCTATAATTTGGGTAGATTTTTCAAACCTATGAGCTTTGTGTGAAAAGAGGGATACAAGGAAAAGAGGTCTCATAGGAGAAAGAGTAGATGGATTGAGATTCCTAACATGGGGGTTGAGTTATTTGATTAGATGATTGAAATGATATAAAATAAATTGGTGGGATGGACTCATGAGCCTTTATGTGGAGATATCACATTAGAACCAAGTCTTAGGTCTATGAGCCTATAGAAGGTCAAGTTATAATTATGTAAATAAAGTGAAGAGATGATAGATATGTATGAGATATGGGAATGTACCATTAAATATGGGATTGAAAAAGTATATAAATATGTATATGTCTTCAAGAATAATGAGGACTATGCATACAAAGAGGCTAGAATCCTAATGAAGAGAGAGATTGAGGAAGAGAGTTCAAGATGCAAGCAATATACCTATAGAAATAAGTTAATTAAGAGATGTTCAAAGTCAACAAAGGAGAAATAAGAGTTAGGAGTATGTCAAAGAGTTTGTGGGCATTAGGGCCCTACATAAATTCATCTTAGGCACTCAAGGATTTGTTATTTCCTCAATATATATGAACTATATAGGGTCGTAGTGAAGCGATATCTCATCACATGACACATCCCATTCATCTACATAGTCTTCTACTTGCATAACATATAATGACTATCTTTAAGCCTAGGGAAATGGGATGATACCAAATGTCATGATCATGTGTATATAAAAGGTTAAAGGCCTGGGCTCAGAGATATAAAATCTAAGATAAAGTGAGTAGCCTATATTGTGACATTTGTCAACATCCTGGGCATCTAGGAGGTTGGAGACTTGACATGAAATATAAAAGGGCCCAAGGAAGTGAACAAGTGGGATCATGCCACTTGGTAGCATCTTTCTTGTTGGGGACTCATAAATCATCAAATTTTTGACCAAGTCCTAAAGATGCCAATGGAAATGAGCAAGTGAAAAGTGGCATCATGTTGGTCATTTTGGGCCTACAAAAGAAAGGAGATAGTTTTTTGACTATTAAATTTTCAAATTACAACAACTAAGTTAGAAAGTGAAAACAAAGGCAAGTTTGTCCTTTCAAAACAAACAATTAAGTTTAAAATGTCAAGCAGTGAAAATGATTAGCCATTTTAATCCAATTTAAATTAGAAAGGGACTAGAACTAGGCTAAATTAGAGAAGAAAAGAACCCTACTTGCCCAAATCTTAGCCAAGTTAGTCCATAGTTACCTTAAAATGATTATGTCTACCAAATACAACAATCATAAGGCCTTAGTCAATTAATTATAAAAAGATTCATAATTGACCAAAAACACAAGAAGTAGGTAAAATTTATATAGAAAAAATGTTGAAGCAACTAAGTAATTTGCAGAAGTCCCTATTAATTTTTTCCCAAAAATATCATTTTAAAGCATTTATAATAGACTTAGATGATCAATATTCAACATTTTTGAGTAAATTTACACAAATTTTACAATATATCTCAAATGGAATGTATTCTAATTTTAACAGTCTTGACAATCTAAAAAACCATCAAATTTAATCTTAGCAAATGATGGCATGGATATCAGTGTGTCTATGTCTACTATTCACTTACTTGAGGCTAAATTAAGTGTCTACCTTTACCATTTACCTTTACAATATTAGTGTGGTGAGATATTAACACTATTCATGATCATGGTTATCCGAGGCCTTGCCAAAGGCTCTAAGACATAGGGACCATCTTGGTGATTAGGAAGATAGGATTGTGTCATGTGGCATGATATTAGGCCTATGAGAGCTTAGCTATTATTTATAAGTATAATTATTATTTTGAGGGCCTAGGGAAATAGGATTACACCACATGGTATGATCTCATGCATCCATAAGGTCTTTGGCCTACCTTGGAAGCTGAGAGGGCCCAAAGAAGTGAGGAATTTGGATGGCACCATGAATCCTCATCCTAGGCATCTAAAAGATCAAAGCAAAATGACTAAGTCCTAAAGAGGCCCATGGAAGTGAACAAGCAACAAGTTCTAGCTCCTCGCTTTCCCAAAGGGAAGTGACAATTGATCTATAAAAGGATATTAGTTGTTAGAATTTAATTTTAAACTTTGCCCAAAAATGACTAAGGAAAGACTAAAGAGAAGGCAAAATGTACTAATTTTTAATGAATAAAAATAGACATCTTGCCAAAAATCAAAGCTAAATTTGACCCACCATTGGGAAAATGACCAAGTTTCATAATAAAACCCTAAAAACACTTGGTTAAAACAACTCAAAAGGAAAAAAAGAGACCAAATAGAGATGAATTTAAATAGATGACATGGTCCCATTCATCCCAAAACTTTAAGCTAATTTAGTCTAATATTCCATAAAGTGATTACATTTGAAAATAAAGCCATATAAGCACTCAATCAATTAACTTGGAAAGAAGTGACATTATACCAAACTAATTAATGAGAATATGCCATAACTTCGAGACATAGTTATATGAATTACATAAATCCAATGAAAAATGGTCTTAAATAGGAACCCTAGTGTACCCATAACATGCTTTCAAAGAGACCAAGACTTAGTAGATTTAGGCAAATTGGATAATCAGATCGACATAGTCTCAAATGTAACCTCTTTCTTAGACCAAATACATAATGAACCTTTCAATTTTAAACTTGGTTATAACAAGGAAAAATTGAGGCCCAAATCATAACAACTCAAGGATCCTTTTTCAAATCAGGACAATACGTCTAACATGCCCAAGGCATAAACTAGATTGAAGGAAAATACTAGACTCTCGAGCAAATAAAGGTCCTATGATTTATATGAATAAATTAGGAAATTTTATGCAAGCAACAATAAAAATAAAAATAAATTATTGAGCCAAGATATACTTCTTGAACTTATCCCCATCAAAATATGTCTATGTTCATATTATACACTTTTTATTTTATATTTTTTATATAAAATTTACATATTCAAACTACACTTCATATAAAACCTTTAAAAATTACAACCACTTGTTTGTTAGTGTCAACCTGTTGTATTATTTACTATAATTTTTTGTAACAACTAAGACATTAATATTTTATAACTAACTCTAAATTTTACCAAAGATTTATGGATGGTTATAATAAACTTTTGATACAATACTCAACATGGTATATTTTCCAAATGTGTAATACAATAATTTTATGATTTTATTGTATCATTGTTCACTATTTGGAAAATACATTCATATATTTATTAAATCCAGGAAGAAACAACTATTTTTTGCCTTTATTCCAATCTATTCCATCTTGGAGTTGAGAATATGTAGTTTATTTGGTTTATGTGATAATAGTTATATTTGCACATCATCTTAAAAACTTAAAATTGATATTTAGTGATAGAAAATTTATAATTTTTCTAAAGGTAAAGTGTTGTCTATTTTTCAGATGTCAAGTTATGAGGAAAAATAAAAGGAGATGGAAAATTAATCTAGAAAATGGGATGGTGTGAACATATAAGAACGTATAGAAAAAGTAGCTTCCTTGTGAGAAACATGATGAAAATGGTCTACAAGGGACATACATGGGTAGTAATGGCTTGCACATAGAAAACAATTCCTCCCAATTACATATTGATGTGGAAAATAATGCAACAAATGTTGAAATAAATATTTGTTTCATACTCCATAATTTGGTGGATCCAAGTGTAAAATCCAATACCAATAAACATACGCAAACCTAAGGTCCTCTAGGGAACTCAAGAGATAAAGGTAAGAAAAATATACTAGATAGTTAAGAAAATGTTTCTTATAAAACAAGTCTTTAAAGAAAGTAAATTCAAAATCAACTGACAAAAATCCTTGATATAGCATTACTTGAAAGGATTCATTCTAAAAAATTGTCATTCTTATTACTTTGGAAAATGGTCATGTTTCAAGTGTTCAACTAGAGTTGGTCCTCAAATAGGGTGTATTATAGATTATCCCCATAACTTTGATTCCATGTACTACAAAAAGTAAATTTATCAACCACATCCATGCCTATAAATTCTCTATAAGATTAGTCCTCATATTTGTGGTACTACATTATGTCTCCTAAATATTCATGAATAAACCATTACCTATTCATCTTTTTAAAGGCAATTAAGCTAATAAATGAGCTTAATAACTATTTCCCTTTTTATAAGTCACTACATGCCTATCTTGAATGATGAGTCAAAACCTTCTTATGATATAATAACTTGTGTTATTACTTTAAATGAGCGTTAGTTTGGTAAGTCCTTTTCTTAATACAATATGATTTGAATATAAATTTGGATTCTATTGGGTTGAGATTTTATTATTTCTTTTGGTAAAAAATAAATAAGATGCTATTAATGTAAAAGTGTTGAATTATTGAATTATAGTATGCAATTGCATAATAGTGGAATTTTCCCCTAAAATATGAGAAAATAGGTGATTTGGTGTGTTATATAATTGTATCCCTTTGATAATAATGTTGATCATGTGCAAAATGGCATATTAAATTGTGAACCATGGTTGAATCTACATTTTGTTTAGCTAGAATGAAAGGCTATATGATATTTGTATATCCACACTTACTCTTGATGCAAGATTAATTTGATTACTTACCTAACTTATTGTGCAAATTATTTATTGAATTAGGAAGTTTGTATTAGAACACTAGTGTCTATCCATGTCAAAATCCATGATCTTGTAAAAATCTTAAAAATTCCTTACTAGCTCAAGTCAAATATGTCTAATTTGTATGTCTTGAAATTACTCTATGATTTTAAAATCCTCGTACTATAAAATATTTACACACTAGAACAAACAATCTTAACTAAACCATGGCTTATGTATATACAATATATTTTTAGCTCTTTTTTTCTTCGAGATAATGAGTTTGAAAATTTTAGCAGTAATAAAAATGATTTCAAAAGTAAAAACTATGTCCATTACCTACATTATGCTAATGGTTATTGAATTCAAGAAATGGCAAATATTTGAAGTTTCAAAAATGCACCAACCATTGACTACGTTGGCCGTGTCACATTTTTATTTTATGGTTGATGGAGGCTCGTAATGCAACCAAGAACTCTATCAACATATTATTCATCTAATCAACATTATAAAATGTTACAAGATTCAATGTATTACAATACATTTTATTTTTAATAAAGGTCGATAAAAAATGGAATTATTCCCCAAATATAAAATGAGAAACCATAAAATATCATGAGAAACACTTAATCAAGGAAATTATAGCATGTAATAGTGGATATTCATATTATAGCTAATTGAGTTTATAGGGTAGCTAACATAGGCTTGGTCCCATCAACAAACAACTATCATAGAAATGTTAACAAAATTGTAACAATAGTAAATGTTGTCACCAAATATTGCACCCTAGAATAGGGTATTCAAGCCTTTTCCATATTTAAGAAACATGGGAATACTTATAGGTATGTGGGTTTACCCATAGGCATAAGTAGACCTCTAGGTTTAAGGGCTAGCTCCTTGAATATACTTGAAATGTTTTCCACTTAATAAACTAGTTTCTTGTGGGAAAAGAGTTAGAAGTTGCATGAATTGAAACTACTCTAAGAGGGTGATACATCAGGATGTTTTCCACATGACCATCATGTTCATCTCACTAAGAACAAGGCATACAAACTAGATTCTAAGTCTTAGAAGATTATAACATAAGTGTTTCAATATAAAGGTGGCATGCATAAGACAACTTAAGGTAAGTGAGCCAAGGATCAGATAGCTGAATAAAAGGATACTTGAACACTTGAAAGAATCCTAAAACACTTGATACACTCTATATGACTTGTTAGAAAGAGATCTTCTTTCATTAGACATAAAAGGACAAGGAAACACATATATAAGATCACTTAACTTAACCATTCATCAATTTGCACACTCAAACAAGACGTTATAGAAATAAATACTAGATTGTTGAATTATTCAAAGGCAAAGTATTACATCAAACAATTATGGCTTCACCATACTAGATGTGGTATTATCTTACAAGAGCCAAATGGCTACTACTTATAAATTTTAAGAGAAAGGAGAAGAGAATGAATTCCAAGAGTCACTAGGACATGTGTCATGCTGAGAAAATTAATTAAGCATGTAGGAGAATGAAGTGTGAGATGGAACATGCAAGGTATGATAGGACAAGTGGCCCTCAAATGCATGAAACTCTTGAAATGTGGTATAGGACTCCTCATTATTTTCTCAAAAAACTAACTTCATCATTTGGCCCTTTTGGAACATCCCACAATTGAATAGGGATAGAAGTGATGATTGAACTAAAAGAGAGGGGTTTTAGACATGATCTACCATGCATTGGTTGCATCTTTAATCATCAGTATTCTTCTAGAGATGAGCCATCACTACCTGTAGTCCAAATAACTCCTCTTTCACTCACTCGTCACACTTGGCCTCAAATTTGGCTTCAATTTTCCATGTAAATATATAAATAGGAGTGAATAACACATGTCAATACCTCCCATAGCCTTAGATTACTTAGGTACACCTTAAATGGCCTCCCACTTAGCATTTTCTCTCTCCCACTAGCTTGCTCACTATGGTAGTTTTGATTGGATGAGATGAAGGTACTTATAAGAACACTTAGGAGATTTTTTGCTATAATAAATGGACATGATGGGTTAACTCAAATCCCAATATTTATCCCAAAGTTTATTTCACCTATTAAGACCTTTTCATACCTACACAACACAAAAATATTCAATAAAACCTCATATCCCCCTGTTAGTATAAATATAGTTAGTATACACATAAAATTTAAAACTTTTATCACTTACTGACACTTTGTATCTTACAGGAACCCATTGAGACTCAATCTCTCTGAGTGCATGCCTTAAGAGGTACACTAAGAAAGAGGTGGGAAGACCATTGGTGCTTTGTAAGATTGTTGTCCCTTTTGCCACTTTCCATCTACACACTTGTCTCTTAAACCATTTACCCTAAGCTTATTCTTCTCAATTGTACCCATTCTAAACATTTGTCATGTTTTATTCTCCTTGCTCTTGCCTTGACCCCCTTTTTCTAGTTGACTATACTAGGTCGAATGGGTTGACCCTATACATTTTTAAGACTTTGATTACTATATAGGGTTAATTGGGTTGACCTTGTACTATTTAGGGATATTTTTCACTTGGATTTTCATTAGCCCTTCAACTGACCTAGCTTGAGACCTAGTGATTTACCTCTCAAAAACATACAAGGTCAACTAGGTCGACCCTATACAATTGACATATTCAAAAGGATTTAGGGTAATATCTGCCTATATATACAATTTCATTTCCAACCATTTGAGAATAAATAAGTGAAGAAGAATAAATGTGAATGAACATTTTATTATTGACCATTCTACTTGAGGAATAAAGCTTAGGGTTTCATACTTTATTTAGAGATATGGATCTTATCTTATGGAGAAGTCTTTTGGATGCATAGATATCTTGTGTAGCCTAGAGATGATTTATCTTTGTTATCCTTACATATCACAATAATCTCCTATGAAGCACCTTGGCCAAGGGAGATATTGAGGCTCAGTGGGTTCGCCTTCAAGGTAAGTATTCCTAACTTTATTTCTCCTTTAGAAGAGTAGACAGTTAATGTAGTTGTGATTCTCTCACATGCATTAGGATTATGCATACATTAACATGAGTATATGTCTTCTATGCATGTTTATTTTAGTTTATTTTGTTTCTAACCCCCACTTTGTGCCAAAATATTTAGTGAGCACTAGATTGGATTTACTTTCTTATTTATTATAATAGAGTGAACATTAAACCTAGGAATCTTTTAGGGTTATTGCACAATTGTGTTAGATTGTAGGATTTGGAACCCTTCCTAGCATGGTTTATTGTGACAAGTGATCTTGTAATCGGGTCTAGTGTATCCCCATATTGGTCATGCCCCCACTTAACAAATGTATTCCCAATTGAAAGTGTAGGTATGCTCTAACTTCTATGAGCCAATATTGATTTATAGACATGATTCATATATGATAGGATACATTATGGTGAACTCAATGTGAAATAACCCTTGAAATATTTGTTTACCTTATTTCATTTATTTCATTATTTCATCATTATTTTTTATCATATATTTTCCATACTAGATCGATTATGTTGACCCATTATCTAACTTCTGTGTGTACAATTTCAAGTACAACCTATTATATTGACCCCATTGACCTAGTACATGTTTTCAACTTTTCAAACATCTAGTTTAGACTACTAGGTTGACCCAGTTGACCATGTATATTTTAGGCACTCAACAAGTTTTTGTAAAGCTTGATCGACCCAGTCGACCTAGTTAGTATATTTTACAAGTATATATCAAAGTTCTTAAATAAAAATCTCTATTATCTACATCTCAGATCCACCAAGGTTCCTTTCTATCTCTCTATCTCTTTCTTTAAAATCTTTCCTTTTATAGTTTGCAGTCTTTTAAATTTCCGCTGCACAGTCAATTAGATTGACATGGTTGACCCAATTCTTTGTTTCATATGTTGTTTAGATAACTAGGTCGACTCTGCCGACCATGTTCATTTTCAAACCTTGTTTTCATAGTACAGGTTTGACCCTATAGACCCTATTCTATATTTTTTGCATACATTATTAACTATATCAACATTGTACCTTGTTTCAAAATTGTAATTAACCTTATATGCTAGTAATTAATTCACACTTTTCATTTCTTATTACTTGCATGCTTAGAATATACCACATAGTTTAACTAGGTGGTTTTCAATTAATCATTTAGTTTCACTATTTTCTATTTTATGCACACATGACCAAATCACAAAATATAAACAAGCATTTTAACATTTATCTACCCAAGGCTAACCTACTTGGATTTCATCACTAAGAGGGAAGCTGACTTGATGTTCTAGTCAAGCATAAAACATGGTTAATCGTATATTTTGGCTAAGAACTTGACACCCTTATCACTATAGTGTGTGAAGTGAGGGGGTAGGCCCCAATACCAAGCTTGTATCATTACCACTATGGATCCCTTTCAACATAAACTTAGTAAAACCATCCTTAGATTTCCTTCTAGTTCCTTGCTTACAGCCAACTTCCCATCACATTTAAAATCATATCTTAATAATATAATAAACATTTAGGTTGACTAATTAGTTAGCTCTTTACTTTCCAAGTTGATTTCTTACTCTTTACTCAATCGTATTTTGTATTGAAAAAACTTATATTATCTAGTGTTGGTGTAAGGTTTATGTGTTATGTGCCTCAATTGGATTAGCTAGCATTAATCCAATTGATTTTTTTTCCCTTCAATACTTACTTTTCAAATTACTTGAAAAAATTATATTGTTTTAGTTCACAAATCTGTTATAGGCTTCTTAATTTCCCCTCTCTATTATATTGGGTTGACCCAGTTGACCCTGTATCTTTTTCCAACCTCTATTCACTGTATTGGATTGACCCAGTTGACCCTGTACTATTTACAAACCTTATTTTCTCTTTTTCCAATCTCTGTTCATTGTATTGGATCAAACCAATTGACCTTATACTATTTACATACCCTATTTTTTCTACTAGGTTGACCTAGTAATCCCTATACTATTTCTATTAGTTCTTATTTCCTTACTTTCTCATCTATCTTTCTTCCCCTTCATCATGGACTTTCTGCTTGATGATAATATTGAGTTGTAGTCAATAGATATGATAATTTTTTCCAACCCTCATAGGGTCTCCCATAGATAGAGTAGGGATCCTCTCTTGGAGGTTAGTAATGTTCATATTACCACTTGAATAATGAACTATGGGACCCCTTCTAATACTTATTCATAGTGTAACCATCTCTTCTCATTAGAAAACCAACTGGAATTAGAGTATACTCTTAAAATGCTCTTCTTTATCTCTAAATTTCCTCAACATCAAGGAAAAGATCCTTCTACCATTTATAATCTTATGATTAGTAGTCAATTTGAAGAGTCTCATTCACCTACTCCTACATTTTCAACTAGATTTTAGGGTACCACTTTCTTTGATTCTCAGTCTTTTCCTTTGATTATCACCCCTTGTCATACCATGACCTCTTCTTCTCTAACTTCTTCCACCTTCATGCCTAGTATATCCACTAACATGGCAGGTTATACAACTAGTGGGCATCTCATAAGATCCACTATCTCTAATCCTTCCACTAGTGCATCATTTTCTACCCAAGGTAATCATGATACTAGTGATTCTTCTTCTCAACCATTCACTAGTCCATCTTTTGCTACACAAGCAAGTTTTTCCACTATTGCCTCACATTCACATAATTCTGCTCAAGCTCTTATCAACACCAATAATGGTACCTAAATCATGAACATGAACTCTAATTCTTATAACAATGCTAATCAAACAAATCAACTATTGTTACAAACAATCAATCAAATGAATACCTTTCAATCTTATAACACAAATCAAATGATGAGAATACCAAACCGCCTTCTTCATCTTCAATCTCAAACTTAACCAATGGCCTAGGGAAAACATAACTAGAATGTTACCTCTCCTCCTTTTTGATATTCTCAGGGAAATTTCATTCCTCAACCTCCTTTGGTCCTCATTTCTTACTTAAGAACAAAAATATCAATGCTACTATTGATGGTGGTACAGATTCTAATGACACCATTCAAAATGTTCAAGTTGTCATTCCCAACCAATATTTGAAACCAACTCCCCCTTCTCAAAAACATACCAATCCTCACTTATCTTCACCAAAAAACATTAATGATCATAAAACTCTATCTTCAGTTGAATTGCTTAAGCATCTACCTAGGCCTCTTCTATGATAAATTGACACTTCCCATCATATGAACTCCTGGTATGATCCTAATAAGTTTTGTTGGTTTCATGCTAGTTGGGGTCATTCTCATGAGACCTATAGACAAATTCATAATTTAGCCATGGAATTTATTCTGGTCCTAATTTTGATCATGATTCTATCATTCTAAAGTGTCAACAAGCTTATGAAATTAATTTTGAAAATTATAAATCACATGATAAAACTCAAGCCTTGAACCAAGCCAATGCTCTTTTGGATATCTAAAAAGACCCTCTTCCTAATCATCAACTTATTCAAGATAATCAAAACAAATCCACCCCTTCCACCAATAATGTATAAAGTCTTATTAAACCCACTTCTAAAAATAATGTGGTTAACATGACTAATATGTAAAGGGTGGTTGCTTTTATCAATTCCTAACCTATCTTCACTATTCCTTCATGTAGAACATATCATGTTATCCAAGATTCTTGACCAACTCAATTAAATGAATTGGGGCAAGATGACATTATTAATTTTTATGATCTAATTTTTTATTCTCCCTTGGATAACACTTATTTTTCCATTTTAACCACTCTTCTATCATCTTCTAACACTAATGATACTCAAATTTCTACTAACACTTCTTCTACCAATTTTTAAAATCAACATGAATCAACTAATTCATCTTCACAACATAATTTTCAACCTTTTTCCAAACCTTCTTCTTCTTACCAACATAAATTTCAATGCACTTCAGCTCCTCCTTACAAGGACCTCCTTAATCATTATGCCCTATATCTAACAAACTTATTATGGGTTATGATGAGTGGGATCCCATCATGAAACTCATTAATCTCCCATCCTAGATTCTATTCCTATAGCTTATGAGGACTTATCCACATCATAGAAACTATCTTATGAAACTATTATTTGAGATGAATGTCCCTTGCCCTCCCATATTAGGATGAGAGGCAACCTTATCTAGATCTGAGGATAGTATATTACAAAAATGTGAAAAGATTTCTATTAATGTTGATAAAACTATGGAAACTTCTCTTTCCTTAAAATTTCCCATAGCTTCTATGATTCTCAATGAGATTTTTCTTTATGTAAATGATCCTCCCTTATTCATTAGTGTTCAAATATGTGATATCCAAGTTAAGCATGCATTGATTGATGAGGGTTCTGGCACCTACATTTCCTCCCTCAACTTTATTAAAACCCTTAAATTTTTAGAATGCAATCTCAAATATACATGCAACACCTTCCAAGGATATGATAAAAGGAAAATGCCTCCTCTATGTTATGTGTGGCTTCCAATTACCATCCCAACTATCACCACCCATGTGAAGGTGATGATCTTTAACTTTCCCCTTTATTATAACATCTTGCTTGGTAGGCCATAAACTCACCATATGAGATCCATTGCTTCTTCTACCTGCTAATGCATTAAATTCCCTCATAATGGATCCATTTATAAGATTCATGATGAAACTAACCCTTGTAATTTTAAACAATTCCAAGACCATAATGTCTTCAAGATTCTTACTCCTAAACTTTTGCCTAGCATTCCATTCCACGAGTCTCAGCGTCGTAATTTTCCCATTAATTCAACCTAAGGTTATAATGGACATCCCAAACTCATTGGGAACATTCCTCCTAACCTCTTATATTCTAATGATGATGAGCTCGATGAGATTAACTTAAATATTAAAATGTCTAATCTCTCACATCATATCATCTCATAACTTCCTACTTCCTTATAGCCTCATTATTGTAAGCCTCTTTGTGATGATATTCCTAGAGTCTTGACCAAGACTCGACATTATATTCACCACACTTCCTCAGATGACAAGGTCATCCCTACTTATGTAATTAATCTTTTCACCCTAGATTATGATGATGATTATTCTTTAGATGATCCATTTTGAGGTGGTCTTGTATAGGCTCATGATGTCAAGATTGTCCATTATTATTCGTCTTTACTTGAGTCTTTTCATGTATCTTCCTATCTTCTTTCATTTATAGTTCCTAATTTTAGTATTTTTATTATTTATCTCAAGGTAGAGATGGAACCAACACCTCCAATTTTTAAGGATCCTTGTAGGAGTATGCTCATGGATCGTGCTATGACCAAGCCTTACCACTTTGATAGATTCCCTGATCACCATAGTTGGTTGAATCCTAAAATTAGTGATACCCTTGTTAGACCTTCTATGGATCTTGCTCCTCCCTTAGTAGAACCCTTATCGGAGCCCATTCCCACCCCTATTATATTTGATCCCATATTTTATCCTACTATATTTGGGCCTATGCCCACTTTTACTGTCGCTGAGCCTTCCCCTACTTCTCATCCCATTACTCCTTCTATAGAGCCTAGTTCCATTCCTCCTATATCACCACCTTTCCTTGGTGATGGTTTGCTTCCTTTGCCTAAGATCGCTCCATTGCCCACCAAATAGGATAATGATTCCCCTCTAGATTCTTCCACTCATATTATGCCTCTTTTTGTGAGTGCTTCTCCTAAGACCACTCACAAACATATCTATTACTTATATGGGATAGATAATCATTATTCTACCCATTGTCACAAGTTTCAATAATTATTGATACTTTGTGTCCTTCCTTTGCTTCCTTAGACAAATCCATGCCTCCCTCAAAGGTTCTACCTAAATATATACCTAAGTATGGTGAGGTGTATTGTCTATGACACCAATTTGGCACCCATCACACTAATCATTGTTGCATCCTTCAAAAAAACCTTAAGGATCACCTTATAGCTATTCCCAGACCTTTTTCCATTCCTCCCATAGGTTGTTCCCATAAGAAGGCTCCTCCTTCTTCTCCCATGGCTCCACCTCCAGTGGTTCCATCCTCTAATGTGGTCCCTTTGTCACCTTCTGAGCTTCCACCCATGATTCCTTCACCTATGGACCTTCCCTCACTTGTGGATCCTTCTCCACCCATGAGTCTTTTACTCATAGATCCTTATCCACTAATAATTCTTGCATCTCCCATAGAGCCCATTTCCATGAATTTTCTCGAGCATCCCTCGCCTGATTTCCCTCCTTAGCACAATCCCTCGAGTATTCCTACTTTTTTATTTGAGGATATTAGAAGAGAAGTATTTTCCAACTTTTCATTGAAGATTGATGAAACATTAGCAACAGTTCATATCTAGATTCATAGAGGTTTATCTGATGTCTTATATAATGTGTGTGGGTAAATTTATTAGTAATTATGAGCACATGCATGGTGCATTTACATTTACATTTTTATTAGATGTGTGCTCTAATTTTATTTTTATCTATTTATTATATCATTTTATGTTATGTCAAATTCATATTTTTATTATATAGTGATCTTATGATTTATACTATATCTTGTTTATATTATCACTTATCTTTGCATATGATTTTCTTTATTTATCATTGTCTTCTCTTTCTTTCTTGAGTTTTTTTCAAAAATATCTTCCTATGTATTTATGATTGTTTGCTCTCTTATCTCTATTTTTCATAGATAATTATCATTGTGACTTGGTTATACAAAACTTGTTCCCTCTAGTCCTTATCTCCTTTTACCATGTGATCAGTTAGCAAACAATGTATCTCATTATAATTTATTTTCACTGATCCACTTTGGATCTCCTTTTTTCTCTTCTTCCTTTTTTGCAAACTAAGCATATGCACGATTGAGACTTGAGATCACATGTTAGTTCATCATTAAGCCTAAGTGTCCTAGTCAGTCTTTGTCTTTGGTTACTTAGATTCTTTTAGGCTTAACTTAAAGCTCATTCGTGTGTATCACTACATCTCTCATGATTGGTCATTCCAAATCCATATGGAGGAGGAATCTTAAAAATCCATAAAATTTTAAATGCCAAATCATTTTAAACAAAAGGTAATGATATAAAAGGCAAAAATATTCTTAAAAGTTAAATCACACTAAAAGACATGATTTAAAGCACACCTCTTCTTTTATTCAAATCTTGAACTCCATAGATGGCCCCACAGTAGAGCCGAGGTCCTTTGGGATATGATAGGCTAGTAGATTAGAAAAGGAGAATAAAAAAATCTTTTAGTGCTACGTAATTTGTCATGTAAGTACCCAATCTTAATAGTAGACTGATGGCTCTATAACGGGTCCTGAAGAATGGGGAACACATCATGGGAAGGTAGGTATATTTTAATTTTCCTTGTACCAATATACCTTCATGAGTTGATCTTTGTATCACACTTATTTTCTACAAAGATTTATGTCTATAGAGAACAAGTTTCCTTTATACATTAATGGTCACTAGTCACTTAACTTTCTCATGTCCTTAGTATGCCCCTTGTATCCTAAGGTCTTCTCATAAAACACCTAAGTATTTATTTTTACACTCCCTTTTTCATTCCATATATCCCTCATATTTCCTCTTGAGAGATATTATTTTTCTACTGATCACTCCCCTTGGGATCTCATTTGTGAGTTGCATTATAAGACCACGGATAGGACCTAGCATTCCTCACAGATTACCATATTTTACCTTCCTATTACCCACATCCTTTGTTACCCAATTGTCCTAATTTTTCCACCCTAGTGGTTTTCTCTTTATGATTTGTAGTATAAGACCACGGATAGGACTAATATTCCTCACAAATTTTTCTAATAATACAAGTCACAAACAAAATTACATGTGTCAATTATGGGCTAAGATGTGATTGATGATGAATTTATATGTCATTAACATGCTTCCCATCTTGATTTAGTGTGTTTTATGCTTAATTCATTTTTATTTCACTTTTATCTTCTTATTTTCTAAGTGCATGTAAGAATACAACCATTTCTTGAATTTTTCATACTTCCCCTCTTGAATTAGTGTGATCAATTTAAGACCAATATTTTGCCAATATTATTTTTCTCTTATGCTTCCCAATGTGATTTAGTATTATTTATTGACTTAATTAAATTTTTTTAATACCATTTGTGCCCTTTTACATACCTTCCATTTTATTACATTGTTTTCATACATCCTAATGCAATAGTATGATTTTACTTGTTTTAATTTGGTGAAAAAATATTTCACTTTATTTTAAAAACAAATTCATTTTTACCATCTTGTTTCACCATCCCTTGGTTATTTATACTTATTAATTTTCTTGTTATTACACATTTCTAAACTTGAAATAGTGTGTAGTACATTTTTAATTGATTATATTTTAACAAGTCATTTTTGCCTATTTCTTTTTAACCATGCGTATGTTCTACATAATGCTAGAAAAGAAACCACATCTCATATATTTCCTATAGCATATACAACAAATAGATAAATGCATTTTCTAGAAAGAAATATATCCAAAACATCCACAACCACAACCATAATGATGACAGCATACACAATCAACATCAATATGCCAAAATGATACATCATGTGTGTGTGTGTGTGTGTGTGTGTGTGTGTGTGTGTGTTGATGAGTTTTTGATACAACAAGTACAACCATATATAATGAATTCAAATAGTACACTATAAAGAGGCCATCTAAGATATCAATCCATATACCTATCCCTCTAGATGTGTCACCCATGCCTACACCTATATTAATTGGGCTAAGGTTTCCATGTGTGTCACTCTCTCCTACTCCTGCACTTGTGTCGTATGGGTTAGGGTCACTATATGTGCCTATGTCATCTACATCACTATAGCAAGATACACAATTTTATCCTCTACCATGGCCTACCATGCCCATATCTCACCAACACCCATCTCTATTGGTGGTTGCATCCTCTCTCTCTATGCTCGTATCTGCCTCATTGCCTCCCCTGCTAATTTGAACTAGCTCACTTGAGCTAGGTTTTATGGTACACTAGGGTCATATAATATAGTAGGGTCATATGGTTATAGAGTCTCATCTAGGACATCATGGAGTGTTCCATTCATTAGAGACCCCCATATCTCCTCCTCATTCTTATCTATGCCTAAAAAATGACACCTAGATAGATATTCGATCACTATTATATCTCACAACATCTATCTCTAGTCTCTATTTCAAAATAAAAATTTAAGAAATAATTTAATCATCTTTATTACCTCTTTATGTCTCAACCACTATGGTCTTGCCATTCACACAACCGCCTAGCATAGTCTCTCCATCCACACAAACTCTTAGCACCTCTTCTATAGTTCACCTCCTTAGCTCAAATCTAGTTGTCATGGCTCATATCTACCTCATCCTATACATGAGTGACCTCTCTATCATCTATCTTTCTTCTAGCTCACTTGCTGGGTCATCAAGGATGGTGATAGTCTCCACTCTCTCTTACTCCTACCTCTATCGACACTATGTCTTTAATGGTCATAGATCATCTCATTATAGAGCTAGTAGTGGTATCTCTCATGCCACCACCTCTACACCCCTCTCCTCCTACTCTACTCCTTATTGTGCTCACCCACTCCATGGTCACTCATGATGTGGTCTAAGCATCGACCTCATCACTGGTGGCCCTAGTCCCTTCCTCCCCCATGGCTCTCTTACATGTTGATCACACTACTCAAGAATTAATATCAATGTTGTTGGATGAGGTAAGCCCATCTATCCTGGTACCCTTACTACTAGATGTGGATCTCTCCACCAAGTATAGTGTCCAACCACCTCTATCCTCAATGTAGCTAGTGAAACTATGTCCTAGCTTGGCCATGTAGTCACTATGTGCCCATATGGTTGCCATACTATGTTTGTGCATCTCACCATCTACAACATTGGCATGCCAGGCATGACTTGTGCTACTTGGTCTTTTATCTATCTTTTCACTCAAGGAGACATATCATCGACTATGTGGGGTAACCCAATTGGTTGATACATGAAAAACCTCTCGTATATCCAAGCCATCAATAATATGATCAGTCCTATTGAATTCTACCCTCTAACTAGCACCTCATATAGATCATGTATGATCTAGATCCACATGACAAAGCCAAGATTATATAGTACTCCCTCCTCTAGGATCATCCTACTCAAGGCTACCATAAACAATGGTACCTTGTTATCCAACTTGTGACACAACACTCGATGTATCACAAGTCCCATCATAACTTTCTAGATATCCAAAATCTATGATGCATATATGTCAAACATAATAACTCTCTTACCCACCAATATTGTATTTGAGCCTATTTCACACATGGCTAAGGCTCTCCTCTCCTTCAAGTTATCTGTTATATATGTAGTCACTAGTGCTCCTATTATCAGTAGCCCTAGGATGACATGTACATCTTCTAGAGTGATATTTACCTCTATCACATCCCCATCCACCTCCCATCTGAAGGTGTTAATCAGTCATTCCTAGCATCTAAGGAACATGAATAACAAATCCATGCTCAAGGGAATCTTACACATGTTAGCTATCCCTCTTAGGCCTAAAGCTATTAGCCTAGCTCTGTCTCTTATTATTAGATGCTCCAGTAGATCTAGTAGCCATGACACATCTACCAATCTCTAGAATCTAGGTCATCCCTGCAACCAAGAAATAACAAAAGATGTAATAGATCCTCCATGTCATGTATAATCATAATATGTTATTTTTACAATTTCAATAAAAAATAAGCCTAAACTACTTTTATTCATTCATTTTTACCTATTTTTAGCCTGCTTGGTCCTTTTTACCCTTAGTCATTTACAGCCATTCTAGCCTTCTTTCAACCCTTTTCACATATTTTTGTACCATTCTAGTTCTTTGGTCAACCTAGTTTGACCAAAATTTCCCTATTTTTGACTTGGTTCACTTAAAAATATAAGTCAACCGTCTTCTTCTTCCTTCCCTAGTACTATGTTGTCATTTTGGACTTTTCAAATTAGTTAACAAACTGTACTAGGTCAATAGTCTGTAAAACATACAAGGTCAACACATACCTATTAGGTTGGTAGTGTGGATTTTGATTATTTTCAGCCTATTGGGTTGAATGGGCTGACTCAATTATTTTTCACCATCGACCCCTTGTATTTTCCTCAAAGAGTGCCTTTTTGCAAAATTCTTCTTAATTCCTTCAAACCCATTTAACTAATTAGTTTTTTCTACCTCCAAAATCTAATTTGGCTTCATTTTGACATCTAAAAATGCTAAAAATATTTTTTTTCTAAAAATACTCTTAATTCAATATGATACTCCAAAACTAGCTTAAGATTCATAGTTGCATACCTGTAGTGCACCTGTTGCTGCTCTTGAAGCTCCCTTGATCTAGCTTATCGTATCCTCACCATCCTAGCTCGTTTGGTCTCTAGAGATATTTTTTCTCTCTTTCACAAGTCAAAATAACCAAATGACTTATTTTTCCCCTATTTAAAAACACTTTTCAATATTCAAAAATTTTAATTATTTTTTTGTAGATTCCTTCTTTTGCCTATATCTTTATTTCTATCCATCCATTTTTAAAACTATAAAATGTGTTGGATTAATGATGACGTAGAGAATCATTTATACTATTATATGCATATATTCCAAAAAATATAATTTTTGGCTATTTTTTGTACTAACTTCTATAGGTTCACCTAGTGTTCTTCACATTAGATGCCTTCACTCTTTTCTTGCAATCTACTTATTTATCTACAACATTAAGGTAAGCAAATGTATGTGTTTTTCAATTATGTCCTTTCATTTATCTTATTTATTGATTGCTACACTTTACTTAGCATCAACATTATGTGTTATCATTTTCTATTTCCCAAAGCACCATCTCATGTTGCGCTTACATGACACGTGATGAGCTTCGAGTGGGGTATATGTATACACATAATATTTTCAAACTTTTATCACTTATTGATATTTTATATCTTGTATGAACTCATTGAGACTCAATCTCTTTGAGTGCATGCCTTAAGGGGTGCACTGAGAAAGGGTTGAGCAAACCATTGGTGATTCATAAGATTGTTGTCCCTTTTTCCACTTTCCATCTACACACTTGTCTCATGAAACCATTTAACCTAAGATTATTTTTCTAATTTTTACCTATTCCAAACATTTATCATGTTTTATCTTCCTTGCTCTTTCCTTGACCCCCTTTTTCCAGTTGACTATACTAGGTCGACTGGGTTGACCCTGTATAGTTTTTATCCTTTGATTACTATACAGGGTTGACTGGGTTGACACTGTACTATTTAGGGATATTTTTCACTTAGAGTTTCATTAACCCTTCGGTCAACCTAGCTCAGGATTGAGTGATTTACCTCCTAAAAACATATAGGTTTGACTAGGTTAACCTTATACAACCAACATATTCAAAAGGATTTAGGGAAAGATCCACCTATATATATAAGTTCATTTCCAACCATTTGAGAATAGAGAGGCAAATAAGAATAAGTGTGAATTAACATTTTATTATTGACCATTCTACTTGAATAATAAAGCTTAAGGTTCCATACTTTCTTTAGACATATAGATCTTGTATTGATGAGAAGTCTTTTGGATGCATAGATAGGTTTTGTATCCTAGAGTTGATTTGTCTTTGTTATCCTTACATACCACAATAATCTCTTATGAAGCACCTTGGCTAAGGGAGAGATTGAGGCTTGATGGGTTTATCTTCAAGGTAAGTATTCCTAACTTTATTTTTCCTTTGTAAGATTAGATAGATAATGTAATTGTGCTTCTCTCCCATGCATTAGGATTATGTATACATTGACATGAGTATATGTCTTCTATTCATGTTTTATTTAGTTTTATTATTTCTAACCCCCACTTTGTGTCACAAGCTTTGGTGAACACTAGATTATATTTAGTTTCTTGTTTATTAGAAAAGAGTGAACATTAAACCTAGGACTTGTTGACCAATTTTCATCTACATACCAAATTTTGCCTAGTCCAAGAATTCAATTAAACTAGCAGAAAGTCTAAATAGGCAATTTGTAGAAGACATATCTCATATGTGTGGTAGTCTTAGGAAAAAGTGATCACATGGGTTTGTTTATCTTGGTCCTTAATTGCTACACACTAAGTTTTAGATCATCTACCAAAGCATGAAGGAAGTTATGCATGGGAAAAGTTGGCTCCTCATTCAGTTTTCACTAAGTTTTCCATAGTCATTTGAGCTCGACTATTACTAGGACATTATGCAAGAGCAAGTGGAATGGCCAACTTTTGTATTTACTAGCTTGTTCAAGAATCCTCATGTGACCAATGGATCAATTTCAATTATAGATTTACATGATAGGATCATCCTCAAAAAAATTTAGACCCACGCAAGCTTTCTTGCTCAAGATATAAATCTTCAAAGATGGACCTATACAGTAAGACGTTCACACTAACATCAAGTTAAAGCCACTAAAAACATACATTGGAGTCTAAATTTGATAGTCTATGAGATGTCAAATACATCAATGTGTATTTCAAATGATGGTTGGGCAGATGTCAATTTTATGATCTGGTAAATAGCCATTGGTTTTCAAACCAAAGTAGATGTAATAGTCCTCGCTTGATCATATATCTCGATCCAATACCATGAGATGGGTCAAATACTTAGAGAGCTCAAGAGGCCACCATGTGTCATAAGTGTGTGAACTGACAGATTAACAAGATCTTGAGAATCCATATAGGATTGACAAGTGGTACCAATAGAGACAAAATTGATAATTCAAATCTAAATCAAGGGTTCATGCTTAATCACTCATCAAGATCGAACAGAGTGAGGTAGAATCAAACTAGTTAGTGAATCCAATGAGCTAATGAGTTGAGGATAAGTGGCATAATAATATTTAGTTGGTAGAAGATCGATGGCTCTTAGGCATCTATTCATAGGTAGATAAATGGAGTGAACATGAGTTGGAAAAGTCAAGGGTCCAAGTCAGCATTCAAAAACGAATTGAAACAAAAGTGAACCTAGGGTTTTTGATGAGGGTTGAGAAGATATTTTTGACCATGGACAATAGGGTTTTGTAGGGTCATCCTGATGCCATTGAGGCTATTTTAAATTCCATAGAGTAGTCTAAATGATATATTTAAGTATGAAGAATATAAATGGATCACCATTGGAGCTTAATATAGACCTTTGGTTTGATGTTTTTTTAGCTTGCAAGGTTTGTTCTTGAATCTGGTTCACCATTTCTAAAGAAGGATCTATATACAATGAACTCTTGGCTCCTACAGAGATAAAGTGGGTATTTTTAGACCCAATAGGATCGAAAAGGTGTTATATATTCTATGGGACTATTTTAATACAAAGAATATGGGAAAACCAATGACCTTAGATTGGTTTTCCATCTACAATAGACATATGGAATTGGAGAAGATATGAATGTTTTATGCAAAGGGTCTCATCTATCAATATGGACCTATTTTCAACAAATAGGTACATCCATCAATTCAAAACAAACCAAGAAAGACTCTATTAGTTCTAAGGTATAATGGATTAGTCCTTATTAACAGATCAGGTAGAGGTGGCATGGAATCCTGAGATGATGACCTAATGGATATATAAGGATCAATGGAGCATCGAATTCTTTTACAAAGGCCTTTTGAAATTATGCCTTCTTGATAAGATCTTGACTTAGCAGCATCCTTGAATTGGATATAATCCATCAGAAGTTGTTGAGCATTTTCCAATGCATAGTTGCCTCTCTCTCATTCTTTTATATAAATGTAATCTTCTAAGCCTTGAAAATAACTTGTTGATCCCTGTATCCCAGCTTGGTAATCCCTCTCTTGAGCATGACTAGACTTTATCCAGATTTGATCTTTGTAACCTCTTGAGATGAATAAAGGAATCATTTTATATTTTATTATTCTAGTATATTGTGTTAATATCAGATTGATTTGTATATGTGGTATAAATCTCTCCCTTATCAAATCCTGACCTCACCTAGCTACTAGATTATATTATTTTGCAAGTCATGTTTAGTGTTAAATGTCATTTGATTAAAGCTAGCAAGTGGATACATTGACTGGTTAGTTCCTTGAACCAGGCCTCTCCATCAATTCCATTAGGTTTTGATAATTTGGTAAACCTTTTCATGAAATAATAATGCATAAATAGCCATTTGGAATTGCAAATCTGATCTCATTAATGTTTGTTAGAAGTTTAGATAAAGTAGATGAACAATCACATTACTGGTGCATCACCTCCTTTACATGTTTTCATGATTTTTTACCCATTTCTCTCTCCCTTTTCCTAGTTAGTTTTATTTTAGGTGATATATCCAAAATTAATTTAGCCTTATTCAGAGGTCTGATCCATTATTAGGATACCCATAGCCTAGGATCAGTCCTATGTTGGACTAGATTTGAGTAAGAAGATTTGAACAATCCCCTTCTTCGCTAGGGTGTAAATATAGAACCCTAATAGTTTTAGCATACTCGATGGGCCACATTGAATCTTGTATTTGTGGAATTTCATTTTTATTAGTTCTATTCATAAATAATTTGCTGATTTCAAGCTCGAGCAATTGCTTCTAAAGTCTAGGTAGTTTCCAAGTAAGTTCATTTTCATTACACTATCCTTATGTTAGTTTCATGGCTATGTATGAAGTAAATCACTATTAAATACCTCCTTATAATCCCTATGATGTATCATACCATCCTTATCATGATCCATATGATCCTTATTATGATCCTAATCAACCTTACCAATAATTTTATCAAAGCCATGATGAGCCTTAGCAAGTTTCCCATGATCCTTATTACCAAGAGTATGACTCTTACCTTCCTTATGAACCATACCAGTTTCAAGACCATATTTCACCTTTCCCATATGTATATGATGTTTTACATAAGCATCCTTGTCACCAAGAAAATATGGATGAAATAGAGATTGAATTTTTAGCATATGCAAGAAAAGTATGTTCAGATTCCCAGTATAAAGAATTAAAGGAATGGTTTTAAAATGTGTTTAATAATCTAGAAGAGACACTTGAGTTTTATACCTTTGTATTCGAGAAAGTGAAGGCTTGTGAGAGGTATAAAATTCAATTGAATTAATTGCCTCAAGGACCCCTTTGTGTTCCTTACCAATATTCGTGTATTCCTTATTCTCATAAAGTTCTTGACCATACCCAGTGTGAGCCAATCGAGATTCCTAGTTGGAGTCAAGAACATAATCAAGAAGCTATTCATATGCCAATTCAAGAGGCTAAACCTTCTTGTAGTCCCATTTATTCACCACTCATCCCTCAAGTTCAAGTTTTCCATGAGGATAAAAAGGTTTTAGTCCCTGATGAAGTGTTAGCCAAGTGAAAGGATAAAAATGTGGATTTTTTCAAAGGCTTCTCTTTCCCTCTCCAAAATTCCATTACTCCCAAGATCCAAAAATATGATCATGACCAACCTTCCATGCGGTCTCCACTCCTTTCCCTTCAAAATCCTAGAGCCTTTTCTTCATGGAGAGCCATTCAAGAGGCAAAGAAATAGGAAGAGGAGGTGAAGGTGATCCAAGAAGAACAACTTTAGTAGCAAAATTAAGTACCTATGGTAGCTTCTTTGGACCTCTCTCATCTTGTTAAATATTTTCAAGGGTCTACTATGCCACTCTTGGAGGAAGAACCTCTCCTTTGTGAGGTAAATCAAGAACATGCAGTTAATGAGACAAAAAATAATGATGACTTCGGTGACCAAAAAGAGGTGATCATTATTAGGACAGCACTTGGTGAGAGTAAGCATGTCTCAGTATTTCATAACATCAAAAATGATGAGTTGTAGGAGTATGTGCAAGTTGGAGATGAGATCCAATAGGAAGAAGTTTCAGATGTGCATCAAGCTCTTGCTTCTTAAGAACCTATTAATTATATATCAATTGTCCAAGATCAAGATTTTTCTCAAGATCTTGTGGTAGCTAATATAAATCAATTATAGGCTCATCTTTCTTTGGAAGGTATCCATGAGGATAACTCACACAACACCATTGCTAAGGCATAGAGCATTCCTAAAGAATAAGATGATTGGTAGAAAGTATACCATGATGTCATGAGTGAAATTGAAGAGTTTAAGATGACAGACCTTGATGAGAAAATCATGTAGTAGGTTGAATCTTCATCTAAGGATTTCATTAATGTTCTAGAGATTCATGAAGATAATGTTACTCTAGGGATGCCCAAGTAGAATGAGAAGGAAGATCTTGATATGGAAGGAATCCATGAAGAATTGATGCAAATTGATGTCACAAACGAAATTGAGATATCTCCAATTGAGAAAGTTAAAGGTGCCTTTCAAGATGATATCATTTAGGTTGATCAAAGTGAAGAGCAAAAGGATGATTGGAAACTATATTTTGAATCTTTACAAGAGATTGAAGAGCTTTGTAAGGATATGTTACCCATTGAAGAACATGATATTCAATAATTTGATTAGGAATCACCTATTGAAGATCATGATGTAGCTTGGGTTAACTATTTAGAGCTCCTTGAATAGTTGGATGAACTTGCAGTATTTGATAATAAGGATAAGGTCATCCAAAAAATCACACATAGATGAGATGTCACTTGACAAGCATCATAAAGAAAATCTAGAAGTGCAAGATGAATTTATTTTTGTTGGTGATTGGTTTAATATCAATAGCTTATTTTAGGAGATGTTAGGAGAAATAATTGGCAAAAAGAGTGCCTCTTTAAAGGTCATGTTTTATAAACCCCTTACTTTGAAACTTGTACCATATTTTATAATGAGAAAATTCATGAATTTCCCTTTTTATCATGGTGGATCATGATTTTTCATGGTTATTTAGGTCAGTTTGTTTATATTTTATCCCAGATAAGTGATTTATTTGCTTTGTTAGGATAGTTTCCCTACTTTTTTTTAATTTTCTTCCCTATTTTGGTGGAGTCCATTATCTTTGCCAATCAAGAGATTTTATGTAGTCATGGAAAATGTGTGTTATCTATTATAAGTCAAGGTCATGTACATGGTTTAAATTAGAGCATATTAGGAATGTTACCTAGCCAAGTCACCAAAGATGTTGACCAATTTTGGTCTACATACCAAATTTTGCCTAGTCCAAGAATTCAATGGAAGTAGTAGAAAGTATAAATAGGCAATTTGTAGAGGCTATATCTCACACATGTGGTAGTCTTAGAAAAAAGTGATCATATGGGTTTGTCTATCTTGGTCCCTAATTACTATGCACTAAGTTTTAGATAATCCTCTAAAGCATGAAGGAAGTTATGCATTGGCAAAGTTGGCCCCTTAATCAGTTTTCACTAAATTTTCCATAGTCATTTAAGCTCAACCGTCACCAAGACATCATGCAAGAGAAAGTGGAATGTATAAATTGTGCATTTAGTATCTCACTCAAGAATCCTTTTTCAACCAGTAGATTAAGCATAATTATATATTTACATGTTAGAATCATCCTAAAAAAAATTTAGACCCGCTCAAGATTTTTCGCTTAAGATATAAATTTTTAAAGATGGATCTATGCAGTAAGACATTCATGTTAATGTCAAGTTAAAGACACTATAAAAATCCATCAGATTCTAAATTTTATGATCTATGGGACATCACATAAATCTACATAGACATCAAATGATGGTCATGTAGACATCAATTTTAAGATTTGATAAATAATTATTGGTTTTCAAACTAAATTAGATCTAATGGTCCTCGCTCAATCGTACATATTGATCTAATGATGTGAGATGGGTCAAACAATCTGAGAGATTGAGAGGCCACCATGTGGTGTAAGCACATGAACTAATAGACTGATAGGATCTTGAGAATCAATTGTAATATTGACAAGTGGCACCAATAGAGATAAAGCTGAAAATTCAAAGTTAAATCAAGGGCTTGTACTTAATTTCTCATCAAGATCGAATGGAGCGAGGTAGAGTCAAACTGGTTAGTGAATCTAAGTTTGCACTTAATTGCTCAGCAAGATCAGATGGAGCAAGGTAGAGTAAAATTGGTTAGCGAATCTAAGTATTTAATGAGTTGAGGATAAGTGGCATAAGTGTATTCAATTGGTAGAATATTTATGGCTCACAAGCATCCATGCACAGGTAGATAAATGGAGTGAACAAGAGTTAGAATAGTCAAGGGTTTGAGTCAGCATTCAATAACCAATTAGAGAAAAAGTAAACCCAGGGTTTTTGGCAAGGGTTGAGAGGCTATTTTTTACCATGGAAAATAGGGTTTTATAGGGTCATCCCAATTCCATTAAAGTGGTTTTAATTTACATGGAGTGTTCTAACAGATATAATCAAGTATGAAGAATATAAAGGGACCACCATTGGATCTTAATGTAGACCTATGGTTTAACATTTTTTTGGCTTACAAGGTTTGTTCTTGTATCTAGTTCACCATTTCCAAATAAGGATATATATAAAATGAAATCTTGGCTCCTACAGATATAAAATGGGTATTTTTAGACTCAATGGGATCCAAAAGGTGATATATGGTCTATGGGTCTATTTTAATATAAGTACTATGGGAAAACCAATGACCTTAGATAGGTTTTTTGTCTACAATAAACCTATGAAAATGGATTAAATATGGATGTTTTATGCAAAGGGTCTCATCTATTAATGTGGCCCTATTTTCAATAACTAGGTACATCTAGCCATTCAAAATAGACCAAGTGAGACTATCATTTCCAAGGCATAAGGGATTAGTCCTCATCATTAGATCAGGTAGAGGTTGCATGGAGTCTCAAGATGATGACTTGGTGGCTAGATAAAGATCAATATAGCATTAAATTATTTTTCAAGGCCTTTGAAATTATGCCTTCTTGATAATATCTTGACTCAATAGTATCCTTGAATTGGTGCTAATCCATCAGAAGCTGTTGCGATTTTTCCAACACACAGTTCCCTCTCTCTCATTATTTTATATAAATGTAAGCGTCTAAGCCTTGAAAACATCTTTTTGATACCTCTATCCTAGCTTGGTAATCCATCTCTTGGGCATGACTAGATTATGCCCAGATTTGATCTTTGTAACCTCTTAAGATAAATAAAGGATTTTTTCAGATTTTATTATTTTGGTATAGTATGTCAATGTCAGGTTGATTTGGATATGTGGTATAAATATCTCCCTTATAAAATCCTAATCTCACCTAGATACTAGATTATATTATTTTTCATGTCATGTTTAGTGTCAAATGTAATTTGATTAAATCTAGAAAGTGGATACATTAGTTGCTTAGTGCCTTGAAGTAGGCCTCTCCATCAATTCCCTTAGGTTTTAATCATTTGGTGAAAATTTGCATGAAATACTAATGCATAAAAAACCATTTGGAGTTGAATATCTGAGCTTATTAGTGTTTTTTAAAAGTTTAGATAGAGTGGATGAAAAATCACATTACTAGTGAATCACCTTCTTTACATTTTTTCATACTTTGTTACCCATTTTTGTTTCCCTTTTCCCAGTTAGTTTTATTTTAGGTGATAGATCTAAGAGGAATTTGGCCTTATTAGATGGTTTGATCCATTATTAGGATACCTAAAACCTAGGATCAGTCCCATGTTGGACTAGATTTGAGTAGGAAAATTTGAACAATCCCCTTCTCGATGAGGGTGAAAATCTAGAACCCCAATAGGACTCTTTAAAGTTGTTGTATGATTTTATTAGACTATAAGATTTAAAACCCTTCCTATCATGGTTTATTATGATAATTGATCCCCTAATCAGGTCTAGTGTATCCCCATATTTGTCATGCCCCCACTTAATAAATGTATTCCCAATCGAAAGTGTAGCTATGCTCTATCTTCTCTGAGCTAAGATTGATTTATATACATGATGAATTTTTTATTGCATATAGGGAACACCTCAAATTGATTGGTAGGATACTTGGAGAGTGATTTGAAACATCTAATCACTTTCATGCCCATTCCATCCTATTTGGATATTTCTCCATCTTCATTTTCCTATTCGGGTCCTTATCTAAGGTTTTAGAGGGTTTTAGGCCTTTTCCACCCTTAGCCTTTGTTCATAAAGTTGTGACATTGAACTCAGGAACCAAGTCCAAAAAATGATTGATCAATACCCTCTCTAATTTTTCCAAGTTCCTTGAGCTCCCATGAAAACTATCCAAGAAGGTGTGAGCATTTTAAATTGCCTTATCAAGTTTTGTTATTCATTTTCCATAAGCCTAATGTAATTTTAATCTTAAAAATGGTTTTCTTGTGCTTTATCTATGAGGTAGAATCTTTAAAACACCTTATAACTCCCTATAAACATGTTCCAATTCATTAAATTTTTCACCTAAGGTTATAAATGAACTTGGCCCTCTAGTTGGGCTTTAGGCCTAATTGAGACTTAATAGGTTTGCTTGCACCCTTTGCAAGTTTGAACCACTTGAATAGCTTTTAAAAATTACACAAGTATTTTTCATATTTTCATAGGTGTGATACATATTTACAAACCCTTATTCAATTTTTAATCAACCCTTATCTCTCCTTATCATCATTTCCCTTAAAAAACCTGTAGGTTTGCATATAAAGGGAGTGCCCTCTATTTGAGACAAAATAGAGTGCACTTACCATATTTAATTAGACAAAGTGTATACATTATGGGTTTCATCAAGTTATGAGGATGTATGTATAAAATTTCATGGCTTTATCATGTCTATAACACATGCAAATGTTAAAAAACCCAAAACAGACTTTTGACAAGGATGACTATGTGTAAGCTTGAATTGGTCTTAAGCAAAAAGTGGCTCTCCTATGAATTGATTTGTACTCCAAGATCTTAAAAGCACATATAATATCCCTATAAAAAAATTTAAAAGTATTATAATTACCATATGATGCTATAAGTGATATTGACCTCCACTTGGGCTTTAGGCCTGAACCAGGCCTAATAGGCATGTCTACATCCTTGAAGGTTTAGGCCACTCTAGTATGTTTCAATCACATTTGAATAGTTTATCCTATTGGTATATATGATAAAAAAACTTTCTACACCTATTTTAAAGGTTAAAAAAACTTCTAACCTACCTTCTTACCTTCAATCTCCAAAATTTATAGGTTTGCATGTTAGGGGCATACCCTATGTTTGAGATAAAATAGAAGGTATCTGCCCTACTGTCTTAGTAAAAATGGATATTGGAAAGGCTTATATAATTCATATATATGGTATTATCAAAATTTTATCTCATTTTCATATCATTATACCCCTTAACTCCTTAAAAACCTAGAACATACCCTTAGGTAAGCTCATTGCCAGTAGGGTCTTGAAAATGAACTATGTGTTGCCTTGAAAAGAGCCTTTCCTCCCCCTATTTTCATGATATGGGGTATATTTATATGTATAACATCATGATTAAGTTTTTACCAAATTATTTACTTCACAAATCTTTCTAAACTCTTCACATATACCTTGCCTTTCAACTTGATTGGACTGTTGACCATGTGTGTGTGTTTGGAAAAGGAGGTGCATTTGCATGATTTAGGCCTTGTGTTAGTGTTAAAAGAACTCCCTAGATTGGTATTTATAATTTTAAATACATTTATCTCATTCTCTTCATGTTCAATCTTTTTTAACCTCAATAATCCAAATTCTTATCTCATCGCCATACCATAATCAGTTATAGTTGATTGTGCAGAGGTCCTGTAGGTGTTGATTAGATCATCTGAGTTATTATGAATAACTTTTGGGTTTGTATGTGTCTCTATTATTGTATATTTCCATGTATAGGTTAGTGCCATGGACTGTGGATGCCTACAGTTAGTTGTAGGTGGATCTTGTGAACAAAAGCAAACATGTAGGTATGCCTATTAGGCCCAAAACTTAGTTCTCCAACTTTACTTAGTGCCATTTGAAGCATTTAAGTGATTTACAACTATTTAGGACCACTAAAACATGGAGTCATACTCTTGTATTACAATTTTGAGTGTGGAGGTCATTTGATACTCAAATCCTATAGATTTCATTATCTAAACTCAGTGACCAAAAGTGCATCTATGGACCCTCCTAGTAAGAAAACCAATTGACCACATCACTAAATTCATTTTGAAAATTTTTACCCTAGTATATGGATATAATATGAGTGATTTTATATTGGTCAATACCCTATTTGACATCAACATTAATTAACACCAAAAGTGTGGAGTGCTTTGTTTTTGTGTTTTAAGGAAACTTGTCCTTGAGTTCACATTTCTTCCCTTGGAGTAAATCCTAACCTTACCTACCAATATATTGATTAATTCATGACTATTAATCTATCCTTGAACTCTAAAACCATTATGGAAGCCTCAAAATATGTTACACTTCCCCATGACCATGCTCCCAATCTCTATGTACGGTCCCCTGTAGATGAACATCTCAAGTTACAGGGTAGTGAATGTAGATGTATGCATTATGCCTGATGTATAGGTATTAAATGGATTTTGAGCCTTCCATAAAATTTAAAATGGATTCTCTCATCATGTATAACCTCAATCAACTCAAATATTCCCTTTCAATATTATTGGCATTTATGAGGTTCATGTAGGCATGCATTAAGTTGCAAATAGGTAGTGAGCATGAAATTATCAATATATTCAAGGAACATGACCTCATACCAAATTTGTGTTCCCTAAAATTATTAAAATTAAATATTATGACATTTCATAGCTTGAGACAAGCCTTCACACTCTATTTTAATGTTTTTCCTTCTTGTAGGCCCCTGTAAGTGCATCTCTATGATGTATGATTGTGTGGATGATTAAGTTGACTATCACAGTCCATATCTTGTAAATTTAAAGGTTTTTACTTTATTTTCATGTTTCAAAAAGTTTTTAAACACCTTATCTACTTTTGAAACATCTTCATGGACTCTTCCAAACCTCAAGGCACCATGGCTACAATTAAGAACAAGCAAAAAGTTGATTATGAGCTTGATATGACTGTGTATTTGAATCAAAGATGATATTGGGAGACTAGGTTTGAAAATAAGGTGGTTTTTATGACATATAAACATGGATAACATCATATCACATCCACATAAAACCCTTGCAGAGAACCAAACCTTCTACAAGTAGTGACACTGACTACAACTTCCCCTGGAACATCAACTTGTAACCTTGAACCATTTGGCCCATGAAATCATTTCCAAACATTAAAATAATCATGGTAAGCATGAAATTATAGATTCAACATCCTATGGAATCAAAAACACTAATTGATTTGTATGGACTAGCTGAAGCAAGAGAAAAACCTATAGGGTGTGGGAAATAGCAAGCAAAAATGAACAATTAACTTGTTAAAAATGGTTCATAAATAATAAGAAAACATTATCTATACTCCAAAAATGAAAGTTAATCTGACCAAGTGTACTATCACCCCCCAAATGAATTTGATTTGGAAGTCTTCTTACTGGCCATACCAACCAAAAACCTGTTGACCAATTTCATGTGCATGGTGGAGTGATGGATGATAAGAATGGTTTTAGCTCAAATTTGGCACTTACAAAGAATTTAAAGCATGTAAATGAGTTTTAAGAAGTTAAATATCCATCCCAAAATATTATCCCATGTGTCATTCTCTCCAATAGGCCATACACCTTTGAAACTCCCCCTTTTCCACTTACTTTCTTGATTTTCAATTATAACCTACAAGTGTTCAGTTAGAATCCGATATGTCTAATAGGGACTCACATATTGGACATGGAGGAGTTTAGAAAAAAATTATTTCTTGGAAAATCATACCACTTGTATTTAATGCTCATTTATGACCCCTAAGTGACTCAAAATGACATAAGGACTAATTAGACTATGACCAAGGATAAAATGATATCAAATCACATCTAATTAACTATGACACACCCTATGACATTATATTATACCCCTATATAATTTTTTTTTACTATAGGGGTTTGACCCATTTTGACTTGTGGTAAAAAAAAGGTCAACATTCTTGACAATTTCCAAAGGGTGGTATGTTTGCTATGCCATGACCAGTTTCTTAATCATATCTATTAGGCCATGGAGTTGCCTACACATATTTTTGACACACAAATTACCTTTGAAAACATACCAAACATAAAAGAAAGACACACAAAATAAGACACTCAAAAGAAACACACATGTGTTTAACTAAAACACTTTTGGAACACAACACAACACAACTAAAATAAAACTCACACCTAACTTGATATTTACAAGACTAACCTTCATTTCCTCAATTTAAAGGCTTCAAATGTATCCCATTAATAGGGATCGATAGATCCTCTCCATTAATCTTTGATAATTGAAAAAAGTATCTTTACTTGTACTTGATGATGACATATGGTCTACTCCATAAAGTGTCAAATTTTGTGTCTCCTTGGTTTTGCTCTATCTTCATCCCATTTCAACACTATGTCACCTTATTAGAATGTTCTTAGAGTTTCCTTCTTTTCAAAAGACCTCTTCATTAGTATTGGTGATGTTCCATAGCTTGATGAGTTTTATCTCTAGTCTCTTACAACTCCATTAATTTTACCAACCTTACCTCTATTGAAGTGTTCTCAAGTAGCTCTAATTGATGTGCCAACTCTAAGGTAGGTAGCTCTTGGGATATAAACAACCTAGCCTCCCTTGCATAGAAAAGCACAAAATGATAATTCCTATTGACCTCTTGGGAGCTATCTTATTATCCCATGTGGTTATCTTCAATTTGGTATTCCAAGCCCTTTGAGTATCCTCCAAAGTCTTCTTGATGATTTTGATTAGATTCTTGTTAGTAGACTCAGCCAACCCATCACCTTGAGGGTAATAGTTAGATGAAGTGCTCAAGTATATGCCAGTGTTATTTTCCTAATCATCTATTTTAACATCCATAAAATCAAGTGCATTATCTTAAATAATATTATAATGAGTGCCAAACCTTGTTATGATACTCTCGTATAACTCCAAGATAGCATTCTCATTAGGTTCCTTCAATGCCATTACTTCAACCCACTTTGTAAAGTATTCAGTTGTTGTGAGTATCCATTTGTGACCAACACTTGATGGGGATTTATTATGCCAATGAAATCAAGAGCCCATTGCTTTAAATGTTGATCTATTTGGATAGGCTTCAAAGGAAGAGCTACAAGCTTCTATTTTCCTATAAAGAATGCACATTTTACACATCTTCTCACCCAAGCATAATTGTCCTTGAAGAGGCTAGTTCAGAAATATCCTACCCCCATGATCTTGGTATATGTGGTTCTTAGAGAAAAAAGACCTCCTATTGTCCCATTATGGAAATTATCAAGCAACACTCCAAACTAATCATTATCAATGCATCTTAATAACACACCATTCGTGTCTCTTCTAAAAAGAATGCCATCTACAAGACAAACTAAAATACCTTGCAATTTAAAATATCTCCTTTGGGATCTATTCATACCATTAGGATACTCACCACTTTGAAGAAATTTGATAACATCATGTCCAACTTTGTAGAGGCAAGTAATCAGCTAGTTGGGAGTAATCATGATTGACTAGAGCCTCTTATCTTGACTCATGGAGATATGAAGCTAGATGTTCAGAAATGCCTTTACCCCTTATCAAATTTTTCACTTTGATATTGACATCATATTCCATTACCTTAGTAATACACCCTTCCTCTTTTCACTCAGGTCTTTACTCAAGATAAACTCTTTGGTACTAGGATGAGAGACCATGCTATGTATCTAGGGACATGATATATTAATGTATATGGGTTGATGGAGATGCCATCATGTGGCACACATCCCACTTAGTTAGTTATATGGGTCTAATATATTAGGATAATGGAGTAACTTGTGGAATTAGTGCATTGGGTAATGGTCGGCCTACATTGGGATTAGGAGGTTACTCATCCATTATTAGTTAGATAGAGGCCTATATAAAGGAGATGATTAACATTGTAAAGGTATGAAGTAAGCATTAAGTCTTCTATTGTAAGAGGATATTGGAGGTTATAGAATATAATGTATATCAACTCAACACAATAGATATGGGTGGATCAAGATGTCTATATAATCAATATATACAAAAATAGAATAATTTTAAGGTAGGGCAACACCATACAATACTCCTTTAGGAAAGAATAACTCCATAATGTCTTTTTGAGGGTACAACCTCTAATATCCTCTTAAAATATAAGACTCAATGCTTAATTAATACCTTTACAATGATAATCATCTCCTTTAAATAGACCTCTATCTAATTAATAATGGATGGGTAACCTCCTAATCCCAATGTGAGATGACCATTACCCAGTGCACCAATTCCACAAGTTACTCCATTATCCTAATATATTAGACCCATATAAATAACTAATGGGATGTGTTGCATGTGTTGACATCTCCATCAATCCATATACATTAATATATCATGTCCCTAGGTAAATATCAAACCATAACATGAATCCTATTGTTTGAAACTATATGCCTAAACTTCTTTAGTCATGTTACAATAGCAAGGACTTATTTATCCATAAAGGTGTACTTAACTTCATGATATTCCAAACCTTGACTAAATAATGCAATTGATTACTCGACACCTTCATCATTATTTTTCATTAACATGGATGAGATAGTATCAAGGTTAGTAAATGAACACAACATGATGTCTTTATCAAAATCAGGATTCGTAAGAGTAGTAGCTTGTGCAATTTCTTTATTAATGGCTTGAAAACTACTATTACCTTCCTTAGTCTAAGAAAATACTTGGCTCTTCTTGAGCATGGCAATGATAGTTTTCACCAAAGATGAAAAACTAGGTATGAACCTCCTTACAAAATTTATATTTCCTAAGAAGCTTTGGAGACCTTTCTTATGCAAGGGAAATGATAGGCCTAGAATAGCCTATATCATTTTAGGACCAATAATTAAACCATAATTGGAAATAATATGTCCTAAGAACTTACCTTCATGGACATTAAAGATGAATTTTTAGGGATTAAGAGATACTCCATATTTCCTACATCTTTCAAACACCTACCTCAAGTGTTACATATGTTCATTAGCATCTTTATAAAACATTTTTATATCATCTAGATAAACCAACAACATTTCATTGATTAAACCTTTGAAGTCCATGTCCATTGCTCTTTGAAATGTGGCACTAGAATTTGACAAACTGAATTACATCTTCCTATAAGCAAAAATCCCTCATTTTGTGGTGAATTCTATCTTTAAATGATCATCCTCATTCACTAGAATCTGATTATAACCTGAATATCCATCTAGGAGAGAAAAACATTGAGAACCTAAAACCACATGAAAAATCTGCTCCATTGAAGGTAAAAGATAGTGATCTTTGAGTGACACTCTATTAAGATCTACTATAAATTCCACACAAATTTTTATCTTCCCATTTTTATTTCTAACAGGTATAAGGTTAGCCACCCATGTTGAATGTTTGATAGAAAAGATAATTTCAGATTCAAGGAGTTTGGTAAGCTCTAACCTCATGAGTTGTTCAACTTTGGGGTTGATGGTTCTTTATTTTTACCTAACCAGTTTAAATCTAGGTTCTAATTCAATGGTATGGTGTGATAGGCTAGGATCAAATCCTTTTAGTTCCTTATACTCCCAAGCAAAGATATCATGAAACTCTCTACTCAAATCAATGAATGCTTGCATTTCCAATGTAGAACATACCTTGTCTAGTTTGACAAGTTTATCTTTGAAGATCAAGACTCTTTCATAGTTATCTTATTTTGTTTACATACTCACATTTTCCTTATTCTTTTGATAATATTCATTGAAGATACTTTCTAAGGTTACCAATCCCTTAGGTGTCTTTTTTGTCCTTAATTGCACAATCTGATCTTCAAACTATTCTTGGAGTTTCTTTTGGTTTCTTAAAGAAAACTCAGCTTCATTTTGTAATAAGTATACAATGTGTTTATCACTATCAAATACTTGACAAGACACCTCATTATCAGGTATAGAAGGTTTTACAATGATATTAATGTGAGATTTCTTCCCTTCCTCTTTTATGGTAGTTGGTGTATCAAATTGTGCTCTTATTACAGCTAATCTATCATCATAATTATTATGCTCCCTTGGGACTAATTATATGTTGAATGCATTGAAATATTCAAGAAAATCCCATACCCTATGATTATATTAATTGAGCAAAGGATTCTTGGCAGCAACCACATTTATAACTTTATGCACAACCAATTCACTATATCCATATACTTGCAAGTTCTTGATTCCCTTTTTCTTTGACCATTGAAGGCCATGAATCAAGCCTTTATACTTAGCCACTTTGCAAGTGAAACTTAAATGGAATATATATGAACCATATTACTATTTTATATATGGGGAGACCAAAATGACACCATATCCTACACCAATTTTACTTCTTGAACCATCAAAAAACATTTTCCACATCTCATCATCCTCACCTTCTTCCTTGCCAAGTAGAGGTGTTGGTATTGCTTCTTCATGTATACAATACACTCCTAAATTAGTTTCCTCCTTGAAATCATAAGGATAATGATCATAATTTTTGGTACCATATTAATCAATAAAAAAATCATAGATTCCTTCAATCTTGGAATAAGTACCATCATCCATAATATAATCCTTTTCCTCATGGACAACATAATTGAAGTTAGAACTTGTTTCAATTTAGGGATCAATATGAAACCTTGCAAGAGGTTGAGTCCTTATGGTCACCTTAGTTCCATATCTTGTCCTAAATTCTAAGAAGGACCAATCAACTGAGAGGTAGCCACCTATGTTGGTTGTAAAGTCTCTTGAAAGGTAAATTGCAAAGTGAGTATGAAGGTCTACCACAACAATGTCTTAGAGGATGCGAAAACTAGGACAATCATGCAAAAAAAACTTCAAAAATTTTATCAAATTTATTGTATTATAAATTTAACCATATAATTGGATCACTCTTTTGATATGAGGTTCATATTTTAGGCCCAATTTATTATCTACAACTCTGGGCATGACTGAAGTAGAGGCTCCACTATCAACTATGCAATTATGTACCAACTTGTCACCCATAATGAGAGTGAGGTAGAAAGGTGGAGGCTTCTCAAATTTAGTAGATGGTTCAAAAATGGTGTTAGGGGAATTTTTAAGAGTAACATGACCATGAATTTGACTTGAAGGTGAAATACTAGTAGGGATAGTAGATAGTTTTTTTTGTAGAAGCTCTTTTTGTCCAAGCATATGAAGGACATCCTAAATGGAAATGGATGTCTCGGTATTCTTTAGTGAGTCTAAAATATTGAGACTAGACATACCTACTTTTTATTGGTCCCTTGGAGGTAAGGAAGTGCTTAGAAATTGAGGATTTGAAGTGTTTTGAATAGTCCTTCCAACATTATGATTTTGAGGATGTGTAGGATTGCTTGGAACTACCATGCTTTCAACCATACCTTATTGCTTTGTAAGATGATTGGATGAAATTTTAGGCACATTATTTTAACCTCCTAAATCATTTATCTTGTATATATTCTTGTATAAAATATAAGCTCTGTGATTGATCACCAAAGTGTCCTTAATTAGGAATTTGGTGAATATCTCTCCTTGAGGTTGTCTACATTTACTTATTTACATCATGACTTCATCTTCAGCTAATAAGAGAGGAGTGACTCCTCCTTGATAAATAAGATATTTATCTCCACCTTCATTATCATCCATAAATTGGCCTTGTTGCCAATCTTATGCTTGCACCAAGTTACTATGCATCAGTACCATCTCCCTTGCATTGGTGGTAAAATTAGGATTATACACATTGGCAGGCCTATTAAAGTTAGGTTGTACTTGACCCCCTCCTTTTCCATATTGTTGTCCATATTGATTTTGTTAGAGATATTTATTTTGATAAAAACCTTGTTACACCTTGGATTGTTTATTTTGAGCCTCTAAGTCTAATAATTTTGACCTCTAATTAACATCATCTTCTGCCTTCTTAGGAGTGATCTTTGGCTTGGCATTGACATTGGGAAATTGGTCCACACTTGGAGTATTAGCATAATTTAATACAATGGAGGAATATAAACCTTAGGAGGTAATTTTATAACTTAAATGAGGACATTCTCAGCTCTAATGGCACGTTCATATGCATTAGGAAGAGTGAAAACACCCATAGATTGAAGCATGATAACAATATCAGTACCAATGGCTCTTAAGTAAGTAGGGAACACAAAGTTAACAAGTGGTCTCATGGGAGGAGGTAATATATAATAAATATTTTGATACCTCTCATTGAAGTCATGAATTTTTTCCTTATGGCTTCTTTTCATCACATTGAGCTGATGTATAAGAGAGGTGTGGTCTCTTTCATCTTCAAATCTTGAAGTCAATAACACTCCAAAGTCTTCCCATGATGTGATACAGATACCGGGCAAAGTCCTATACCAATAAAGTCATTTAACTCTAAGGGACATGTCAAGGAGTCTAATGGAAATATTCTCCTCAGTGACATTATGGAAACTAAAAAAATTTGAGATATCCTTGATGTGTTCACTAGCTATAACATGACTCTCACCATTGAATGTAGGCACACTCTTTCAAACATTATAAGGAATGCCATCATAGGCTTGAAGGTGGATTGGATTTCTCATATTATAGGTAGGAAAGGCATGTTTTATATCCATATTTTCTTCAAGATCTTCAATTTCTTCATCTCTTCAACCTCTTCACTTCCTTGGTTGGAAAAATCTTCTTTCTCTTCAAAGGGTTGATTAGGATGAGAGTATTAAACTTCAAGAGGAAGTTTAGGCTAAATAATTGGATCAATGAGATCAAAAAATATTTTAGATGATGACCTAGTGAAAACCATGAAACATGAGAGCAAGTATATGACAAAATAATGGTCTTGAACCAGGTTTTACCTTGAATGGAGTCATCAAATGCTGAGTAGCATACCAATTTGTAGATGATGTTTTGAAGACCATCATTCACCTTAAAAAGTTATCTTGAAGATAATGGGTCCCATCGGGCATACCAAAACTATTGTTACCAAATATTACACCCTCTAAGAGGGTGTTCAAGCCTCTTCTAGATTTGGGCAACATGGGAATACTTCTAGGTATGTGGGTTTACCTTTAGGCAGAAGTAGACCTTTAAGTTTAAGGGCTAGCTCCTTGAATATATTTTGAAATGCTTATAAAATAATTAAATATTTGATTATGGGAAAAAAATTATAATTTACATGAATTTAAACTAATCTAATAGGTTAATGCACCGGGATGTTTTCCACATGAACATCATATTCCTCTCACTAAGAACAAGGCATACAAACTAGCTTCTAAGTATTAAAAGATTCTAATATAAGTGTTTCAATATAAATGTGACATGCATAAGACTACTTAAGGTAAGTGAATTATGGATTATATATATGAATAAAAGGATACTTTCACACTTTAAAGAGTCCTAAAACACTAGATACACTCTATATGACCTGTTAGAATGGGAGCTTCTTGCATAAGACATGAAAGGATAAGGAAAAGCAAGGATAAGATCATTGAAATTAACCATTCATCACTTTTAACACTCAAAAAATATGTTCTTGAACTCAAAACTATATTTATTCAATTATTAAAAGGAAAAATATTACATCAAACTAGTAGAGATTCACCATACCATATGTGGTATTTTCTTACAAGAGCCAAAGTGGCTACTACTTATAGAATTTGAGAGAGTGGAGAAGAGAATGAAGTCCAAGAGTCACTAAGACATGTGTAATGATAATAAAATTAGTTAAACATGTAGGATAATTAATTTTAAGATAGACTATGTAAGGTCTGATAGGATAAGTGGCCCTCAAATTGCATGAAACTCTTGAAATGTGGCATAGGATTCCTCATTGTTTTCTCAAAAACATGCCTTCATAATCTGGCCATTTTGGAACTTCCCAAAAATTAATATGGATATGATTTATTATTTAAATGAAATGGAGGGTTTTTATACATTATCTAACATGTATTGGTTTCATCCCTAATCATCAGGATTCTTCTAGAGATGAGCCATCACTACCTGTAGTCCAAATAACTCCTCTTTCACTCACCCCTCACACTTGGCCTCAAAATTGGATTAAATTTTCCATGAAAATCCATACATATTATTTAATGACATATTTAAATAACTATAATATCCTTATATTCCTTAGGTACACCTTAAATGGCCTCCCACTTAGCAATTTCACTCTCCTACTAGCTTGCTCACTATGCTAGTTTTAAGTGGTTGAGATGAAGGTACTTGTAAGAACACTTAGGAGATTTTATGTTGTAATAAATAGACATTATGGGTTATCTAAAGTCCCAATATTTATCCCAAAGTTTATTTTGCCTCTTGAAACCTTGCCATACTTGCACAACACCAAAAATAGTCAAGAAAACCTCATTTCCCCATGTTTTACAAGTAAGGAACACCTCAAGTTGATGGGGAGGATAATTGGAGAGAGATATAAAACATCCAATCACTTTAATTCCCATTATATCCCATTTTTATATCTCTCCATATTCATTTTCCCAGTCGGGTCCTTATCAAGGGTTTTAGAGGGTTTTAGGCCTTTTCCACCCTTAGCCTTTGTTCATAAAGTTGTCACATTCAAATTAGGAAAAAATTCAAAAAAATTCTTGATCAAGACCCTCTCCAAATTTTCCAAGCTCTTTTATATCACATGAAAAGTATCCTAATGTTCTAATTCATTGGAGTGTTTATCTAAGGTTAGAAATGAAGTTGGCACTCTAGTTGGGCTTTAGGCCTAGTTGAGACCTAATAGGTTTGCTTTCACCCTTTGAAATTTTGAACCACTTGAATAGTTTATAAACCTCGTGTATTCTTTATTTATTTTTATAGGTGTGTTACAACTTTAAAAAACCTTATTCAATGTTTAATCAACCCTTATCTCTCCTTATCATCATTTCCCTTAAAAAACTTACAGGTTTACATATAAAGGGAGTGCCCTTTGTCTTAGACAAAATAGAGGACACTTACCCTATTTTATTATAAAAAGTGTAAACATGATGTATTTATTAATATATTATGATATTATGTATAAAATTTCATGGCTTGATCATGTATCTAACACCTCCAAATGTTAAAAAACCTAAAATAGACTAATAATAAGGATGACTGTGTGCAAGCTTGAATTGGTCTTAAGACAAAAGTGGATTTAATATGAATTATTTTGTACTCAAATATATTTAGAACACCTAATATATCCCTATAAACATTTTTCCAAGGATTATAATTCCCATCTAATGCTTTAAGTGATATTGACCTTCACTCAGGCTATAGCCCTATGTGCATCCTTGAAGGTCTAGGACACTCTAGCATATTTCAATCACCTTTGAATAGTTTATCATGTTTTTATAGATGATAAAAAACAATATACACCTATTTTAAAGGTTTAAAAACCTTATAACCTTCCTTCTTACCTTCAATCTTCAAAATATTCAGGTTTACATGCTAGGGGAGTACCCTTTATCTAAGATAAAATAGAGGGTACTCCCCCTATTATCTCAAAAATAAATAATATTAGAAAGGATTATCCAAGTCATATAGATGGTATATGAAAATTTTTATCACATGGTCATATCATTAGACCCCTTAAATCCTTCAAAACCTAAGACAGACCCTTAGGTAAGCTCACTACTTGTAGGGTCTTGAAAATGAACTGTGTGTTACCTTGAAAAGAACTTCTCCTCCCATTTTATGCATGTTATAGGGTATATTTATATGTATAAAATCATTATTAATGTTTTCCCATATTTTTTATTTCATATACCTTGCCAAACTCTTCACACATACCTTACCTTTCAACTTAATTGGATTGTTGATTGTGTATGTGTGTTTGGAAGAGGCACCTAGAGGTGCATTTACATGATTTAGGCCTTATGTCAATGTTTAAAAACCTCCATATAGTTTTATTTATCATTTGACATCCATTTATCTCATTCTATTCATGTTCAATCTTTTTCTACCTCAATAATCCAACTTCTTATCTCATTGTCATACCATAGTCAGCCATAGTTGACTATGTAGGGGTCTTATAGGTGTTGATTAGCCTTGAAAATTGGGTCATACACCTTTTAGATCATCTGAGGTATTAGGATTCACTTTTGGGCTGGTATGTGTCTCTATGCCTATAGGTTTCCATGTATAGGTTAGTTCCATAGACTGTGGATGCCTACAGTCAGTTGTAGGTAGCTCTTGGGAACAAAAAAAACAAACCTATAGGTATGCCTATTAGGCCCAAAACTTAGTGATCCAACTTTAATTGGTTCCATTTTAAGAATTTAAGTGATTTTAAACTATTTAGGACCACTCAAACATGGATAAATGCTCTTGTATTACAACTTTGAGTGTGAAGGTCATTTGATACTCAAATCTTGTAGATGTCACTATCTGAACTTTGTGAATAAAAGTGCATCTTTGGACATTCCTAGTAAGAAAACCAATTGACCACATCACTCACATACTTTTGAAAATTATTACCCTAGGATAGGGATATAATATGAGTGCATTTGGATTGGTCACTACCCTATATGACATCAACATTCATTAACACCAAAAGTGTGGAGTGATATATTTTTGTGTTTTAGGAAACTCTATCCCTAAGTTCATATTTCTAACCTTGATTTACAATATATTGATTAATTCATGAATTTAAATCTATCTTTTACCTATGTAACCCTTATGGGAGCCTCAAAATATTTTATACTTCTGCATGACCTTGCTCCCAATCTCTTTGTATGGTCACCTATAGATGAACATCTCAGGTTGCAGGGCAGTGAATATAGATGTATGCATTATGCTTGATGTATAGGTATTCAATGGATTTTTATCCTTACGTAAAATTTAAAATGTATTATCTCATCATTTATAACTTCAATCAACTCAAATATTCCCTTCCAATATTATTGGCATTTATGAGGTACTCATAGGCATGCATTGAGTTGTAGATAGGTAGTGAGCATGAAATTATCAATATATTTAAGGAACTTGACCTCATACCCAATTTGTGTTCCCTAAAAGTATTAAAATTAAATATTATGACATTTTAGAGATTGATACAAGCCTCTACACTCTATTTTAATGTTTTACCTTCCTATATGCACTTGTAGGTGCATCTCCATGATGTATGACTATGTGGATGACTGAGTTGACTATCATAGTCCCTCTCTTCTCAATTTAATGGTTTTTAATTGATTTTTCATGTTTTAAAAAGATGTTAAACACCTTATGGATTTATAAAACATCTTCATATATGCTTCCAAACCTCAAGTCACCATGGCTGTAGTCACGAACAAGGAGAAAGTTAACTATAAGCTTGATATTACTATGTATTTAAATCAAAGCATGATCTTAGGAGACTAATTTTGAAAATAAGGTGGTTTTTATGACATATAAACATGGATAATATCATATCATATCCACATAAAATCCTTGTAGAGAACCAAACCTTTTGCAAGTAGTGAAATTGACTGTAACTTCACCTACAACATCAACTTGTAACCTTGAACCATTTGGCCCATGAAATCATTTACAAACATGAAACTAATAATTTGAATCATTAAAGAAGATATTAAACATACTCTATAAGAAAAATCACCAATTGAGTTGTACGAATTAGCTAAAGCAAGAGTAAAACCTACATGGTATGGGAAACAGTAAGCATAAATGAACAATTAACTTATTAAATATGGTTCATAAAGAATATGAAATGATTCTTTATAATCCAAGCATGAAAGTGAAGTTATGTTTACTATCAGCCCCCCAAGGCATTTGATCTAGAAGTCTTCCTACTACCCATACCAACCAAAAACATGTTAACCAGTTTCATGTGCATAGTTGAGCGATGGATGATCAGAATGGTTTTAGCTCAAATTTGGCTCTTCCAAAGCATTTAAATCATGGAAATGAGTCTGAATAAGTTGAATATCCATCCTAAAATATTCTCCCATGTGCCATTCTCTCCAATAGGTTTTACACCTGTGAAACTCCCCTTTTTCCACTTACTTTCTTGATTTTCAATATAACATGCAAGTTTTTAGTTACAATCTGATAGGGACTAACATATTGGACATGGAGGAGGAGTTTAAAACACTTTTCTTGCTTGGAAAACTATACCACTTGCATTCAATGCTCATTTATGACCCCTAAGTGACTCAAAATCATATAAGGATTAATTAAACTGTGACCAAGGCTAAAATGATATCAAAACACATCTAATTAACCATGACACACCCTATGACATTATATTATACCCGTATATAAGTTTTTTGACTATAGGGGGTTGACCCATTTTAACTTGTGGTAAAAAATGGTCAACAGTAAACATGAAAATTCTTGGAGTGTTTTTAATGGTTGGAGAAGCCAAAAGTGACTACCCACCATCTTACTCATGAAAAAAATATCAAAATTCCATATTATTATCTTCAACAACAAAAATAACAATAAACACTTGACAATTACAGTTTTAGCCAAGGAGCACTAGACCAACATATTTTTGAGATTTGTTTTGCTCCTTATATAACAAAGCCGACTCCATAGAATTGAATTGACTCTAGAAGTAAATTTGGTACAATATAATTTATACAAATTTGAATAAATATGGAAGTTAATGTGTGACCTTGAAAATTAATAACAATTTTATGTTATGTCATTTCTCGACTTATAATTTTTTTCTATATTCAATTTTGATAATTTACTAGAAACATTCACTTATAATTCCATGTGAGAAGACGATAAGATTATGTAAATATATATTGAAATGAACATAATTGAAATGATAAAATATTTTTTTATTTTTTATGCTCCTCTCCATACTAATAATAACTACATTAAGACTAAATTTAATAAATATTATAAATTTAATTTAATTTTTGGCTCCCATAATCTAATTGAAATATTTTTTTACTCAAAATTGATTTTAAAAATGGTTAATCCTTTAGTTTTTAGTGATTCCTCTTGACATTAAACAATGTCTTCTCAAAAAAACACTTAAATCCATTCAATGCATATTGCATAATGAACATTTTTTATTGCTTATGACCTATTTACCTATATACTAAGACTATTCTTTCAATTCATTTTGATATGTATTTTGACTCATCCCATGTATGGGAAATTCCCTTGCTTTCGTGTTATATTTAGATCCACAAATCTATTGATAATTATTTTGACAAAGCTCACACACAATGACTCTTGGTTAACATTTATTATGAAAGTATGTGATTTTATATAGTTGGGTCATCCATGCCATTTATATTAAATGTGAACTAGAATAGTGGTAAAATATTATATTATATTAATGTGTATAAGGCATGGGAAAAGAAGAATATAAATATTATGGTTATGTTGAACATTTTCCATACATGTCATTTTAAGTCTTGTGAAAGTCAAACTCAATAAGTTTTAGGTACCTTATTTGAATTTTGGGTACCTTGATTAAATATGGAAGTTATTGTGCGATGGAAAATTACTAACAAGTTTATATTATATAATGAATTTTCCCAAATTATAAGTTGTTTTTATATTCACTTTTAATAATTATTAAGAGTAAAATATAAATTCAAAATATCTTATTTACAAATGAAAAAAATATGTTTTTTTTTAAACATGCATGCAATTTTGATGTGTAATTCACATTTAAAATTGTTACTCATGAGGTTCATATGTTAAATATGCTCATATTTTGACATATAAAATAACCAATTCCATCTATACACTTTACAAATTTCTTGAAGTACCATGTTCCTTAATATAGGGGTGATGCCTAAAATCTTCATAAACCTTCTCCTAGCTCTCTTTTCTGACTTTGTTCTCTCTCTTTTACTTTGATTTCTCTATCATGTAGGTATCTTTCTTAACTTCTTCCTATACTTGATGACTCTTGTATTGAATAGGTTCATAATCCTCCTTATGCATGCATAGTTATCTTCCCTCCTTAAGACCTATCAGCTCTTCATCATTATTTGTACTCTCTCTCCCCTTATCATCAACATCACAATTTATTACACAATTTCCAAGACTGCATTCTCCATTTATTTCTTCAAGCTTGCTCCTCTCATTTAGATTTATAGGCCTCACAAGCCTAAAACATGATTCTAAAATTCCTTGTATTCTCTCATGGGATTATATGGAAATCCACCTATTAAATTAATTTTCCATACACATCCAATAAAATCACACAATCTTAGAGTGAAAACTCTCACACAACTACCTCTTTCTCTCTTTAAGGCATATTCCTTGTAGCCCTATTTTCATGCAAACCTAGAAGTTTAGAACAATATGTAAATCTTCTAAACAAAAAAAATACATTTTTGGATACCCTTTATCCCCTTTATCCCCTTTTTCCCTCACCTAGAATATCAAGTATCAAATCTTGGTGTAAGTACATTTTATCTTATATGCCTCTTACTAATTAAGTCTTTTAGGCTTATATCACTTCCAAAATTTTGGAGACCATACTTTACAATACTATATAAAATTATAACATCCAAAATCATTTATTACAAATGAAAACACATCATATTCCACGGTTTGGGTAGTTTTGGCTAAATGAAACAAAATTTATTCAAGATTCAGTTTTCAAACCCTAGGTCTAGTGTTAACAGGGCAACAAACATTATAAATTACATAATTTGAGTGTTATGAACTTTTAGAATCTCATTATACTTTAAAAATTTCTGTTTTTACTTAATTTTATTTCTCCAATGGTTATATTTTTAAGGATAATCACAAAACATTCCCAACAAGTAAAATTGTAAAATTCTGAGTGTAGGATATGACTATGTGTGAAGGTCTCATTGGAATCTTCCACTTCTAAATGTAATTTTGAATCTCAAAAGGGGTATGCTGCCTATTTATGGTCTTCCCCACATTTATTTACCCTTTAATATAGATAAATTCTCAACATCCATCCTTAAAAGCTATAACATGTACTTTTACAAAATCCTGAGTGTATTTATGGACTATATATGAAGGTTCTTGTTTTCTAGCAATTTAAAATGGATCTATAAACCTCCAAAATTATTTTAAAAAAATTAATAAAAAATATTATATTATTTATTCAATTCAAAACCATTCAAAAATCACTCAAAAAACCATCAACATGCCACGTTGGTTTGACTTTCTTAGTTGTGATACCATAAAATTGATCTTACATGGATTGTATTGTGGTTGAATTTATTTTATCTTGAAAATTATCATTAAAACTAAAATAAAGGAAAAATATTAGGAATAAATTCCTAATACTAAATGATATATAAATGAACTATATCCTATAGTGCAAATAAGTTAATGTGGAAAACAAGCTACACAAAGAATAGACAAGCAAGAGGACACATTGCACAGAGATTACATAGAAATATTGCAATGTGAAAGAAAAAACAACAAGCAAAATGGCAGCTTCCAAAATTCATTATTAACAACAACAACTCTATTCTACAATATATCCTCCATATCAACTCCATCAGTGCTAACATACTAAGCACTCAGTGCTTCTACTTAAAGCATTCAGGTTGTGAACCAAGCTAAACTAGCCTATAGGATCCAACCTCTAAGCATGCAAGACTAATTCTTGCATGGATCCACTAATTAAATAAATTACAAAGGAAATATCATGTTAATAAATATAATTTAAAACATAGATATAAAATATAGAGAGGAGAAAATTATGCCATACTCCAAGTGGATTCACTATTCATGAATAGGGAATCATGCCCCCCCATGTGCCAAGTCAAGAATTTGACTGGCGTCTCATTATGCCCACTTGACCACTCCATGTGGACACACATGTGATAATTCCAATTGCACATGTGACCTCAATTAAGCATATTGATCCTTGTCTCCCACTTTCCCATGTGCACACATGTGTGAGTCAAAATATTCCCACTTTTGGCCTCACCAAGTAGGAGCCCACAAACAATTGCACCCCCAAAGCACATGTCTAATTAGAAATATGTGATCCACTATTATTATGTCCTCACATGCTTTCCATAATCCAACCCATGTGAATTAGTGGATAAATTCACCCCATTTCTCTCTCCTCCTCTTTTCACCTTCAAAGATAATTTGTGGGCCATACCACCCACCATGGGTCATACCAAGTCATCACCTAGCCACATCACTAACCATCCACATCACCAAAAAGACACATCACCATGAATAGTGACCATGAATAGTGACTATGAATAGTGACTTCACATCCTAACATTCTTCCACTTGAATTCAATATATATAGACTTTTACCACACTTGAGTATTTTGCAACCAACTACTCACAAATGCCCTCTACTACCCTGACACAAACCCAGTAGAAGTTTCATTTCACTACTATAAATTCTTTGTCCTAATAAAATTTGTCAATATATTCTCCTCCATAGTAAATTTTAGCACCAAAAGTGACCAATCACTTCTCCACACATAGAATAATACTCCAATTGTGATTCTACCATGAACCACTCACAACTCTCACTACTTGGGAATATCTAGTTTAGTGCTAACCATGGTAACATGAGGATTCCTACTCCTGATGAATCCAATACATAAGACATAATAACATGTCTTATCCTCTATTATAGGATGCTCCTAGGAAGACAAATCAATAATGGAAGAAGTGGGGTACTTCCTTGCTCTCTCATCCTTGTGCATCTCCATCCTTGGTTTACTCCACCTTCATCACATCTTTATCACTGAGCCATCAAAATAGTGATCATATTAGGGCTTTCATCCAACATGTCATAACACATAGGTTCTCCATAAAGGTATTGAATATTTTTTACTCCCTCACCATGTTTGCTGGAAACATGTACAGTGACTTATTTAACATGTAAACTAGAAATTCTTTGCCTCAACACTTTGTATTTATCCATCCCTAAGAGAGATCACCATGTAGGAATCATGATGCTCTAACTCCTTGAATAGTAACTATTGTACATATCACTCTTGATAGTAGTGAGAAGAGAAGATGACACAAAATTCAATACTATACTTCTCCTCATATCCTCTAGCTATCATCATTATACAAGTGGACCAATCACAACTCCAAAGAAGTCGTCATGCTACTCGATGCATCACTTCACCTAACAATTTTTTAAGCCTTAAAAATGCATCTGAAATACATCATGCTCTACCAAATGTTTCCAAAATACCATATCATGTGCCTTTAGTGTTAGTTCATGCATTGGTTTACCTATCCAATGCCACAACCATATACACAACACTCCATAACCCTGAGTTAAATGGTCAACACTGGCCTTCTCCTTTATGGAACACTAGGTCTCACTTATTCATTTGCATCTTAATCTTCCTTGACTACTTCAAAATAGGTACAACTTTAGGTTATTATGTTGTGGATCCTATTTCCACATTATAATGTATTTCAAATATTATACATTAAAATGTACTGAACACTCTTAATGTATTCTTGTTGAGGTTCAAGATCCCCCTTTTTCTAGGAGTATAGATATGTGGTTTATCTATACTTTTATATTTGTGGTGTCATCACCAATGGTTAATGGGTAACCGTTATGGGTTGACTTGGCCCATGGTTTTGGTTCCCATTATTTTGTAAAACTACTTTGTCAGTTACCTATTGATGTAATTATATATAGATGGACATACAGTAAGTAAGATATATGAAGAACTAAGTTTGAGAATGTGAATAAGGTGTTTGAATTCAAGTACAAATTTAGGAGAGTTTGTTGAGTGCATCTCTAAATAATATTTGTGCATTGTAATTGTGAGAAGATTGTTCTGAGAGTGGATTGTATTGTTGTTGGCTTGTAATAATATCTGAGCAAGTGTTTCTTGGTGGATGTAGCCCACATTAGATGAACCATGTTAAATCATGTCTTCTTATTGTAAATTTTAATTTCTATTCTTTATGTATCTATATTTATAGCTCTTGTTATTTTGATTCTATGAAATTATTCTATATTAATTTCTATTTTATTCCTAACACAAGTTTCTCTATATCTACTTCCTTTGCATGGATTTTTCTTCTTCTGTACCATCTCAACTAACAAAATTTAGTCAGTAGGATACACATAATACACCCCTTATATTCATTTCCAAGAACTAAAACAAGGTCATTCCTTGTCCTCTACCTCCTCCAAAGAAGTCCAACTTGTTCCTCAAGCTGTAGAGTTGCTTCTCCATCAATAGGAACACTGTGTAGGTTGCTAACTTGTTTGATAAAGCTTTTTTTTTAAGCTTTCTCCTCCACTCATTTGTGGGCTTCTCCTCAGTAGATGAAGACAATAGGATATTCACCAAGAGATCCTCCACCATGATCCATATAGAGATGCTTACCAAAAAAAAATTCTTCTTTTATCTCCACTTGGTCTCTCCTCCTATCACTGTAGCTTCACCTTGTACGTAACCAACCAAAAATAGAAAACACTCACACACATGGAGTTTTTCACCATGTATTTGATATCATATATTAATAATAAATTCATGATAATAATTTTTATATCAATTAACTATATCCTACAATGCAAGTAAATTAATGTGGAAAATAAGCTACACAAAGGATAGACAAGCAAGAGGACACATTACACAAAGATTTCGTGGAAACCTTGTAATGTATAAGGAAAAACCATGATTAAAATGGTAGCTTTCATACTTGATTGTTAACAACCTCAACTCTCTTCTACAACATCTCCTCTATAGAAACTACATAATTTTTAACATACTAAGCACTCAATGCTTCCACCTAAAACATTCAAGTTGTGAACCAAACTAAACTAGTCTACATGATCCAACCTCCAAGAATACAAGCCCAATGCTTGCATGGATCCACTAATTTAATAAATTATAAAATAGAGCTCATGATAATAAATAAAATTTATAACATAAAGAGAAAATAGAGAGAGAGGATAAAATTATGCCATACTCTAAGTGGGTACACTATTCATGAATAGGGAATCATGTCCCCCCATGTGCCAAGTCAAGCCTTTGAATGGCATCTCATCATGCCCACTTGACCACTCTATGTGCACATCCATGTGTTATGTCACATTCCACATGTGACCTTAATCAAGGATAATGGTCCTTGTATCCCACTTTTCCATGTACACACATGTGTGAGTCAAAATATTCCCACTTTTGACCTCACCAAGTAGGATCCCATAGACAATTGTGCCCCACAAGCACATGCCTAAGTAGAAACATGTGATCCACTATCATTATGTCCTCATATGGTTTCCATAAGCCAATGCATGTGACTTAGTGGATAAATGAACCCCATTTCTCTCTCCTCTTTTTACCTTCAAAGATGCTCTATGGGCCATACCACCCACTGTGGGTCATGTCAAGTCATCACCTAGCCATATCACTAACCATCCACATCACCAATAGGCCACATCACCATGAATAGTTACTATGAATAGTGATTTATGAATAGTGACTATGAATAATCACTTCACATCCAAACAAAAATAGCTAATATTTCTCTCACACCATAAAACTAGTCTCAGTTCACAATGATCTATAAAAAATTCTTTATTCATTAATTCCATCATTCATACAATCATGAAAACATAGAATTACATAAAGTAGAGTTTCTCTAATTCTTGATCTTTTTTGTTATTTTATAAACTCTCCTCCATGGTTATTCAATAATTTACTATCCTAACACTCTCATACAACACCCTCTAAGCTTATATAGGCATTTATCTCCTTTTATGACTCTTGTCATGAAATACAACTCCCTTTTCTTGGCCACCTACATGTAGGTGGTAGTTACAAATCAAGATTCTTGATTATATTGTTCTTTTTAATGAGTTTCACATTGAAACACTCTCACACACCTTCTTAGGAACTATTTACACCCATTGAAAAATTTAAAAAACTTATATTTCTCACAAAACCTAAAACATCACTCTAGGCCTAGTTACAATATTCAAAGTTTTAAATTTTACTTTTTGGTAGGAAAATCAAAAAGGCCTAGAAACACACAACCTAAATGACTCATAATGACTTAAATTCATCTTAGGGGATTTTATAAGACCCATAACACCCACACAATACCAAAAATGGTCATATGAAACTTCTTAAACACATTTACCTACTTTTCACCTTGTGATGCTTTGCATCATTCCTTTCCTTCATGTCTTCCCTTTGATGATAACTTGTTGAGACTCTTGTATCTCTCTTCTAGTATTTCTAACTTTCCATTGAAAAAATACATTCTCTTTTAACTCCCCTTACAAATCCAAGTCAAATTATTTGATAGAGGGTATAAATTTTCCTTCCTCAACCAACATGGATAGCTCATATAGATGTAAGCTTTCACAATTTATTTCTAAGCACATTCAATTGATTGCAATGGGTTCATGGGGCATGGAGAGAATCAATATTTTAAAATTTAATTTCATTTACAAGTAAATTTTTTTGTTTTGCATCGGTTTAAAATATAAAGTTCAAGTTTTAGTTAAGTTTATTCATTTCATTCTTTTGTTCAATGTCATTATATCTTTCTTCAAATATTACATTTAATTCACCAAATGATTGTATGTTTTTTTAAAGAGGTAGTAGAATAACCAATCAATTTAAATGTATGTGGAAATTTTGAAAAATATTAGACAATAAAATTATTTCAAAAAATCTAATATTCATCAATATATTATATAAAATTTTAGGGGTCCATTCTTAAAATTATCCCTGAATGCAAAGCACCCAAAGAGCCATTTCCTTCACCTAGATTGTTTGCTTTGTAAAAATCCTTAATCATGATGGGTTAAAATAAATAATTTTAATTGGAACCTCACTTTATTTGATGTGTAAATAATAAGGAGAATATATGGATCATATCCTTTTTCATTATTATTTTACTTGGAAGGTGTGATCTTGTTTGTTTTTTAGGTTTGATCAACCTTGGGTTTGTCCTATAATCGATAAGAAAGTATTTTTATCTTGGACTCTTTTCCAACATTTGGTTAGCTACTCTTGTAAATGTGATATGGGGCATTTGGAATAAAAATAATAACCAATTTTTTGAAGATAAAAAATGTGAATGAGAAAGATATTGGGTAAGGATTGAATGTCTATTAATGTCTTTCTCTTAGCTATGCTAAATAAAAACACGTTTGGTGTAAGAGAGGAGAATTTTATAAAATTGACCTAATATTGATCTCCCTTAGAATCAACAAATTAAGGTAGTAAATAAATATATATTGGATCTGATATGGATTCCACCAAATTTTGTGTTTATTAAAATTAATTTTGATGGCACTTCACGAGGTGATCATGGCTTTGTTGGAGCTAGATGTTTACTCCATTATCCTCAAGGAAATTTGTTATTAGGGGTTATTTTCTTTCCATTTATGCTAATAATAATTACATTGAAGCAATTACATTTTTATAAGGCATTAGGCTTCGACAAAATAAATACTTTTAAGATGTAATTATGGAGGAAAATTCAATGGTCATTATCAATACAAAGATAAATGGCTCTACTCTAGATTGAATGTTGAATAATATTCTCTCTTTACATGGAAATGACAAGTCAATTTTCTTTCATATCTTTTTATCATAGATTTTAGTAATGTAATAAATTTGCATATCCATTATCCAATGCAGGGATTGATGAAGCCCTTTTTTCATCATTAATTATCTGTAAATCAACTGATTGGCTTATTTTTCAAGATATTTTGGATTCTAATGTTAAAATTCACCTTGAATATATTTTTTATACTAAATAAGATGCTGCACCCTGAATATAAATTTTATACTCAATAAGATTCAATGGTCTTAAAAAAATTGAGTTAGGGTAAGAGTTTTCAAGAAGGTTGGTGTGTTGCTTGTAAAGTGACTATGCCATTCGTAGGTTTAGCTAAGATACAAAAGTAAGTTTTTTTTTTTTTTGGATTTGGATATATTTATTCTACCCTTTTATTTCTTGGCATCATATTGATATTTATTATGGATAGTTCTATATCTTAGAAATGGTTGGAATAGTTAATTTGTTGTGCTTTTTGGGTTCCCTTGTAGATAATTGCTCTTTCCTATGGAAGATTTTTCAATTTTGTTGTTATGGAAGTAGCTACTAAATATATATTATTTTTTAAAACAAAGGTGAGACTTTAAAACACTTTTATCTAGTCATTTTATGGTTTTTAGCTTTTGAAGTTAGTCTCAATTGAGCATTTCTATTACTTTTGCAAAACTATGTTGGGCTCTTGGCCACAGAAAATTATTTTAGTTTGATGGCTTTAGAACTAAAGGACCTTATATTGTATAAGTATGTTCTTTTTTTGGTATTTTTTGATAAACTCTATTTTCTATTCTTGGGATGTTGAATATATTTTTTCACTGAAGAGACTCTTATATTGATATGCATTTTGTTACTTCTTTTGTAAAAAAATCTAATCTTTGAATTTTATTGGGTGTTATCTTGGTGGTAACCTTGGAAACTTTGGTTTTCCTTCTTAGATATATCTCTTTTTTTAAAACTTTTATTGTTAATGAAATCGGTAAGGAACTCCACAATCCTCTTTTTATTGATTTAAAAAATGTAAAATCAAATCTAATAGAGATAATTATTTTTGTTTTCCTACTTTGCTTTTCCTTAGCAAAAACAAATATCATTTTCTTCAATATGGAAATATATATTTACACAAACAAAATATTAAATACAATTTATTCTATCCAAACTAATGCTAATAAATGATGGTGAGAAAAACATGGATCTTGATAGCATAGAGTAGATAAATCATGAAAAAAACATTAAATAAAAAAATTACATCTAAACCCTGGTCACTTAAATATATGAAGGTTAACATTCTTCATAAAATGAATAAAAATATAAGAATGACTATTTCTCAATAAAACTATGTAAAAAAAAATGGATTTAAAAAAATTTTACATAGTTTTATTTAGAAATATTCATTCTTATCTTATGGACTATGGAAATACTCTCTCTCTTATAAAAAATTATAATCAAAATTGATACTTAACACAATCATAATTATAAAACTAAGACTATTGTATCAGTAATACTTGCTAGACAACATAATTAACAAGACATTACATGCACATGAGGGATCACACAAGATAACCAATGTCACTCAGAGGTTATGCATTATTAACCATAGCTTATAAGTATTATTCATCCACCTAGGAATTGATAATTTAAAAAATCAATTGCAATGGATATGATAGAATATAAAAGGCAATGCTAAAATTGTTTCATGTTTAATAAGTAGTTGTGAATCTATTAGAACATTTAATTTCTAAGTGGGTTGATTTAGACCCTTATAATATTTTAGTTTATTATTAAATACAAAGTGAAAACCTTGTGTAAATAAATTATAAAATATTATGATTTATTATTAACCAATTAATTTAAATGATTCTGAGGAAGGATAGATCTGTTGGTTACAATAGTCACCTCACCTCATATTTATTATAAATAGGGTCTTACTCCTATTGTATTATTCATGAAAAATACACTCAGTGAATTTAACATTTGCATATGGCAAATATTTACAAAGGTTCTATAAAGGCTTATATGAAGAAGTGAGAAGGGAGGAATTTGTACTGGGGTGCAAAGTTTCTCAATTATTGAATATCATCTTCATGGGTTTTTTACCTCTTGGAGGTTTTTTCACTTTAAATTCTTGTGTATAGTATCAATTTTATGTGCTCTTTACTATCATTTATTCATCTAGATCTAATCTATATTGCATATATATTTTATATTCTATTGATTTTATTATGGTATCATAGCCATGAGATGATTGGGAGATTGACAAGAGTTTTTTGTTGAAAAATTCAAAACTTTTTCAAACAAAAATTTTATTTATGTGAGCTTGAGATGCCATACCCAGCCTAAAAAACTCAAAGAATTTATTTTTTAGTCAAAATTCAATTTTATAAATTCTTTCTTTGTTTTTGAAAAAAATCTAGAAAATTTGAACAAATTTCATGAATTTTGGGTTCTTGTACAAGTTTATGGGCTCTTCCAAGCATTTACAGGGGCACCATACTTCAACCTGGGCAATTTAAAATACTGAATTTTTCATCAAAAATTATATTTTGAGGGTCCAGTTGTGTTTATCAAATAAAAATAAGAGGATTGTTAAATTTTCAAACAAATCTGAAACCTATACAAAGAGATCTGAGCTCTTGAAATTCTACAGAGGAGCCATTGTGAAGCTACATGTATGTATCTTATGTTATATAGTTGTAAAAATTATTCATTAAATAATTTTTTATTTAAACATCAAATTATCTACGTAGACTTGTGGTCCCCACTTTCTTTGTCTTTTACTTTAAAAGTTTAAAAAAAAAAATTATTATTTATTTGTAATTACATGCACAATACATATTTATTTATATTTGTTAATTATTAAAAATCAACTAAAAATATATCAATTAATGTATGTAAATATTTAATTAAATTCATAGATGAGTTACTGATCATAATTTTATCAAAACTTATAACTAAGAAGATCTCAAGTTCAAAACTCATTAAAAAAAAATTTATCTTCTTGGTCGTCTTGGTAAAATTAATTGTAATTTAATTTAAATTGAAATTTATTTTTTAGTTTGTGTGCCAACATTTCATGTGTCTAAAATTCTAGTTGACTTGTCAAACTTGTTTTGACTTTCAACCAAGTGAATATTTTGACAAACATAGTTATGTAACCAACCGATCTCTAGGTTTTGACACCTTATGGATACATTTACATGATCTATTTTATATTTTGAAACTTTTTACTATTAATTTATAACTTTTTAAATAATAGTATTTAGATGATTATTCTGAATGTGACTCTTTCAACACCTAGTTTTTTGAATTATTTGAAATCTAAATTATGTAATTAAATATATTTATATATGCAATTCACTTTATTTTAAAAATAGTTCAAATAAATCGTTTAAAATAGTTTCTTTTTAATTATTTGTTTATTGTCCCGTTTAAAGGAAAGTTATGGCTTTGCCTCATTTTTTATTAGATTAATCTCAAATGCTTAATGTAAATAACTATAATATATGTAAAATTCATGTTAAAACTAAATTTATGGCTTAGAATTTATGTAATGTTGTCATTGGAATTGAAAAATCTCCTTTTGGATGACATGGGGCCCTTGAGCTTACAAATGCATTTCAATAAAAATCACATGAAGATGTGTCCATTATTTCGTAGAGTGTTAAGGATGTATTAATTCTCTACATTGGTAATCAATATTTTCTTAGTGATTCTTGGAAAGTCTTTGAATCCATGTATGAGGGCACTCATCTCTTGAAGATTATTAAATTAATCCTTGAATTGCTAACTACACCTATGAAAGGTGATGAGAAAGTTGTTAATTTTCTTGATAAAATTAAAAATATTAAAACTCAAGTAGATGGATGTAATTATAATTTGATTCAAGATCAATTGATTTATTTTATGATTCAATTAAATATTCATAAAAATTTTAGAAATTTTATTTCAGTTTTGAATTATAAGTATCAAAATAAGTAAGATATCCCTAATCTTACCACTTTGTCTACTCTCCTAATTCAAAAAGATAAAGTTATGACCAATTTTAATTCTAAAGAGAATTCTAATTGATCATTTATTACTTTAAATAATGTTTCTAATGACACTAAAAATTAAAAATCTAACCCTAATTCTGCTAAAGACAAATATGAGAATAAAAAATCTGATAATAAGAATCATACACCTAAGTTTAATAAAAATTGTAATTTGTGTAGTAAATTTGATCATAGAAGGGAAACATGTTATAAAACAAGGATATAATTAACAATTAATATTTTAAAAATAATGAAGATAAAAAATCTAATAAAAAAATCGAAGAATCAAAACTCTAATCAGAATAATAATCAAGATTCAAATGTTATTGCTTTGTATATTGCTTTATTTATTTCAAATGTAAATGAGATAATTTTAGATAGCGGTTCATCACACTATATGACTTGCTTATCTAATATTATGTGTGATTATAGAGATATATCTAATATAATTTATTTAGGAGATAATTTTTTTTAGAAACAACTAAACAAGAAAAAGCAATATTTTCAAATGTTACTATAAATGATGTTTTCTATGTACCTAAGCTTAAAAAGAATTTTCTATCTTGTTCTCAACTTATAAATTATAATTTAATTGTAGCATTACTTAAATATGATCCATTATAAATCAATATGTTTCTTTGATTGTTGAAGGTATTCAAAATAATGGTTTATATATCTTTTTTCTTTCTTTTACATGTTTTTTACATCACATAGTAAGAATGAATATCAATTATGACAAGAAAGATCAAGACATGTTAATTTTATAACCTTATATGATATGTATACAAATAATCTTGTTGTTTTACTTCTTTCTATCCCTCCTCATCATGAAACTTATGAGGGTTGTTGACATGGTAAGCAACATACTAACCCCTTTCATAAGAATCATGATGTCAATTCTTCACATCCTTTAGAATTGATTCATAGTGATGTTGTATAGCCTATTAAATTTGTATCTCTTAATGTTTATTTATATAATATCATTTTTATTGATGAATACACTAGAGTGATTTAGTTTTTTTTTTATTTAAAAAAAATTGATGTGTTGTCTAAATTCAAAGAATTTAAAGTTAGTGTTGAAAATGCATCTAATTTTTCTATTAAGAGATTAAGAACTGATAATGATGTTGAATATGTTAGTAAAGAGTTTTATTAATTTTGAATTAGTTAAGATATTCAAAGGAAACTAAAAAATATCCATTCCCCTCAGCAAAATGGTATTGTTGAAAAAAAAATTTGCACCATCATAAAAATGGCTAGAACAATGTTGCAATCTACAAATGTTCTTAAATTTTTATGGGTTGAAGCCATGAATATTGTTATGAATATTATAAATAGAGTCCCTACTAAATCCTTGCATCTTTATACCCATTTATAAATGTGGACTAAAAATAAACCTAATGTGGCTCATTTTAAGAGCTTTGGTAGTCCTACTTTTATCTTTATTCCTAAAGTTAAAAGAAAGAAGCTCAATTCCACTTACTATTCTTGAATTTTTTTAGGTTATGGAGGTAAGACAAAAGGTTTAAGAGTGCATGATCCCTCTAAACATCAGATCATTGAGAATAAAAATGTTTTTATTCTTAAAAAAAAAATTGTGAGCCCTATGTGAAAACTTCTCAATGTTTTTTTATTGGTGAACTTGACTCACATGTTTGTCCTTGTGATGGAATGAATTACCTTGAGGATGTTGATCTAGTTATGGATAATTAAGAGTCTAAAGAACCCCCTAAGTTTCAAATTCAAGCTAAAAGGCCTAAATGGGTAGAATCCCTAATTCAATATTCTAATATTGATAACTTTAATAAATTAACTAGAAGTCAACATTCTTATCATGCATCAATGACTATGTATGAATGTAAACCTCAATAATTTTAGGAAGCCACTCAAGATGATAGATGAAATATTACTATGCAAGCTGAATATAATTCTTTAATTAAAAATTAGACTTGGAGTCTTATCCCTCCTCTACCTAAAATGCATATTGTCAGTTGTAGGTGCTTTATAAGATCAAATATATTTTCAATTGGTAAAATTGACAATTTTAAAGCTAGATTTGTTGCTTTCAATTTTACTCAAAAACTCAAGATTGAATATGTTAAAACATTTACTCTTGTAGCAAAAATAAGCAAGTCTTTAGACTTATTATTTCTCTTACAACTCACAATAGTTGGGTTATCTACCAAATAGATACCAAGAATGCATTTCTAAATGGTGATTTAGAATAAGAAATCTACATGACTCAACCTAAAGGTTTCACTAATCCTAATATATAATATTATGTATGTAAGTTAAAAAATATTTGTATGGTTTAAAATAAGTTCATTGAATTTGGTATTCTAAAATTACTTCTTTTTTCAAAAAATTAGGTTTTATTAACTATTATTTAGATAATGACCTTTTTGTTAAAGTTGAAAATGATCATTTGATTCTGATTATATTATTTATTTATGATTTGTTGATTACTGACGATCTATCTAGTTTAATTCATAAATATAAGGATAAACTAAATCAAATATTTGAAATGATTGATTTAGGCATTCTACATCATTTTTTAAGAATGGTTATATTTCAAGATAAAAATTAAATTATTATATCATAGTCCTAGTATGCACATAATCTTCTTGTTAAGTTTAACATAATTGATTGTAAATCTACTTTTACTCCTATTAAAGTTGTTATAAAACTTGATCCTAAGCCTCCATGTAAAAAATCCAACCCTATTTTATATAGATAGATTGTTGGTAGTCTGATTTATCTAACCATTACTAGGTCAGATATTTCATATATTATTGGTGTTGCTTTTAGATTTATGCAAGATCCATATTTGAATCATTGGAAATTATTTAAATGAATTTTTTTATTATATCAAAGAAATAATTAATTTTGGTTTATTTTATTCTTCCATTGATAATTTTAAATTATATGGTTATTATGATGCTAACCATGTTGGTGATACTATATATCATAAATCTACTTCTAGATATATGTTTAGATTTGGTGCAAGTACTATCACTTGGAACAACAATAATAAACCTATTGTCTCTATCTCTTCTACTAAAGTAGAATACATAGGTGCTATGAAAGTTTCCAAAGAAGCCATCTGACTATAAAAGTTGTTGGAAGAACTTCATTTCAATGTTTTTCATAGTACCATCATTCATTGTGATAACCAAAGTTATATAGCTCTAGTAAAAAATCTAATGCATCACCAAAGAACTAAACATATTGAATTTCATATGCATTTTATCCAAGAAAAATTCCTCAATGGTGATATTGATCTGCAGTTCTATCCTACAGATAAACAAGTGGTAGATATATTCACAAAACTACTTGGTACTACCAAGTTTTATTATTTTTTGTACTATTGGTCCTCTTGAAGTTGTCATTGAGGGGGAGTTCCTAATGGTCATACGTTACTTCTTCTCTATACTTCTCATTGTAAAGCATTGTAAACTTCATGTGAAAGTTTTATTTGTGTACCTCAATACATAAAAATATACTTTTTAATGGAGGTCTTTATGTTTTAAAAGGCTCCAAACATGTTTCGATGATTATTAATGAGAAGCTGTGAAATGTAGTCTCATGATCATGCTAGCCTAGACTTATTTTATAGTAGTTTATGAATTATAATTTTTTTTTTTCAAAAGATGATGTTTGGCATGATGAAGGTTTTTAGATCCTTCAATTGTGTACATAATATAATTCTTGTATTAAGATGATGATGATATTTATCCCCACTTAACATTAAGGGGAAGTGTTAGAACATTTAATGTCTAAGTGGGCTAATTTAGACCCTTAACATACTTTGATTTATTATTAAATAATAATAATTTATTATTTATTAAATACCAAGTGAAAATCTCATGTAAATAAATAATAAAATATTTTTATTTATTATTAATCAATTAATTTAAATGATTCTCAGGAAGGATAGACATGTTGGTTAAAATGGTCACCTCCCCTCACATTTATTATAAATAGGGTCTTACCCCTATTGTATTATTCACAAAAAATACACTCAATGAATTTAATATTTACATGTAGTAAATATTTACAAAGATTATATGAAGGCTTATGTGAAAAAATGAGAAGGTAAGGCTTTGTATTGGGGTGCAGCGTTTCTCAATTATTGAATATCATCTTCATGGATTTTTTTTACTTCAAGATTTTTCCACTTTAAATTATTTTGTACTGTGTCAATTATGTGTGCTCTTTGCCATCATTTATTCATCTAGATTCAATCTATATTACATATATATTTTATATTCTATTGATTTTATCAGAATCCTTGTAGTATCGATTATCAAGATAGACCGATCCTTGAAATTTGATGGGTTAGATGTAATGATATTAACTAAATTTGAGGTAAAGTGAGAACAAATTTTAAAGAGAAAATTAATGATTGGGAGTACCAAATTAATGTTAAAAGTGTTGAGTAAGGGTTAAATGGTCATATAAATACAAATTAACAAATTATAATTCTATTTAAAGGTTAAAATACCGTTAGTTCTCAAACATGTGGGTCTAAATTGTACAAATTAGTTAAACATTTTCATCATTGAAGTGAAAATTGAGAAGAGTGCAAGATAAAAGATAAACATTGCATCTTAGTTGAGAGGAAGAATATAAAGGTAAGGAAAATATATAGAGAACAATAACATTAAAAAGGCAAAAAATAATAACAAACCCAACTTAGTTGTAGTCCTTTAAATATATCGTGTTCGTGAAAGGTCTCTTGATGTGAAGGATTATAATGAACTATACGATTTTATGGAGAACATTAGTACATTGTGAATTAAGTTAAAATTATACACTTTGGATTTATAATTTTTTTATTAAAATTTAAAATAACTTAGGGTTACTTATTTTGAAATATCAAAAATGAAAAGGAAAGTAAATCAAAATTTTAGGGAGAATATTCTACATTTTTAACACATGAAATTAAAACCAAGAGTTTATTTTTAAATATGATTTTTTTTTTAATCCAAAGTTTTAATTTTGCCTTTTATTTTATTAATAACATGTCATATCTATAAATAAATTTGTCTCTTGGTTTTTGTTACTTTTTCACTATTCAATATTCGTTTATATTGTTTTTACCCAGTGGTTTGAGATGACACTATGTGTAAGCATCTTGCCTCATGGGCTTGTGATGAGTAAATATTTTTGCCTTTATTTCATTTTATCTACTCAATAATAAAATATAATGTGTCCAAGTCTTAATATTTTATGTTTTGTCTTTTTTTGGTTCAAAATTTAGGTTTGGGTATCTATTATATGAGATATATCCACACATAATGATTTGATGGTGCGTGTTTGGGTATCCATTATATGAGATATAGCCACACATAATGATTTGGTGGGAACATACCAATGAAAGTTATTTTGTTTACTTGAATTTATTCTATTTGTATTTATATAATATGATATGCATCCACATATTTGCATCTCATATAACCCTTACCTTAATTTGTGTTTCGAATTTATTTATTTCAAAAATTAATTAATTGATAGTTATTAATTATCTCATAAAAATCAATGGAAGAAAATTTGAAAGTAATTATATTAAAAGAATTTAATGACATTAAAATCAAAAGTTATAGATATTTCAAGTTGAATAAATACCACTTGATCTCAAATATTTAATATTTCAAAGGTTCATTTCACTTTGCATATCTTCTAAGACTTTACAAAGGATGGCATTAAAATTGTAGTGGGAGATTGAGTTAAATAAAATAGAGTGAAGTTTAATTTTATCTTTTATTTAAGTAATGACATGTCAAATATTATACCTTTAAATAGGTTGGTCTCTAAGTTTATGTTACTTTTTTAGTAACTAATAATCATTTATATTGCTTTCACCCTATGATATGAGATGAAACTATATGTAAGCATCTCGCTTCACAGGACTACGTGGAGTAAAATATTTTGGCTTTGTTTCATTTTATATAGTCAATGATAAATTTACACATCATTTTTGTACTTTTTTGGTTTAAACATGAGTTCGGGTATATTTCCAAGCATAATGATCTTGTGAGCATGTAACACTGGGGGTTATTTTATTTGTTCGAATTTATTATTTATTTTCCTTTGTGATATGAGATGCATCCATGTGTCTGCTTCTCATATAATCAAAGCATTACCACCTTGGTTTGTATTTTAAATTTATTTATTTGAAAAATTGATTGATTTATATTTATTAATTATCTTAATAAATTTAAAAGAACATGAATTTGAAAGTAACGATTTTCAAGATATTTAATAACATTAAAAGTCTAAGTGATAGATATTGTAAGTGAATAAAAAAATACCACTTGAGATCAAGTATTTCATATTTTTAAGGGCCATTTCATTTTATAAATCTTTGAAGATTTTGCGAAAGAATGCCATTAACATTATAGTGGTAGGTTGAGTAAAATAAAATAGAGAAGAGATGAACCATATTGATAACCATGGTGGTTAATAATGCAAAATTTATATATGGTAAATAAATTAAAGACATTGTGTTCACTCTTCATACATGTAACAAAAATAATTGTAATGAATTAAAATTTTATTTAGATTGCAAAGTAACCTAGCAATGTCATGGATGATTATGATGAAGAAGTGGATGAAAAATGGAAGCCCTGTAGTATTTATATACACATATAATAGAGAAATCATTTCAAATATTGTTTAATAAAAAATAGATGTGATGTATTTATAGACTATAATATATAACCCATTAAGTGTGTTATTGATGTTATCTTTGATATGAATATTTTGTAGTGATTACCATCTAATCCATTTTACTCACCCCCATCGTGTGTTTTCTTTTATTGGCTCTAAGAATTTATTAGTTGGATTAATTATGCATTTAATCCTCACGAATGACCTTTTGTAATATTTACATCTCACATGCCTTATTTGATTGAAATCTTAGTATAGGATTTTTAGATGATGACAAATAAACTCTTTGGTAACCATGAATGGAATTGGCATGGCCCTTTATTGAATTATGGCACGTCTCTATATATTGCACAGGCTAGGATGACCTGTAATAATCATCTTTCTCTTAATAGATTAGGATACAAACAAGGTCATAAAAATAGACCCTATGGATTCTTGAAAGAGAAAGTAAGGACCTATAATAACCATATACCTATAAGAGGGAAATCCACACTCAAATGTCAAGAAGAAAGGGTTCTAAATCTTAAGCCTGTGACATGGGGTATAGCTCTCACTAGGGCTCAGCATAGAAAAGTGATTATAACATTAATTTTAAATGTGTGTATCAGGGATATAGTAAGGATATTGTATGTAAGGAAATGATGAACAATGGTAACCTAGATCCAATATATTTATAAGTACTAAACTAATAAGAAGATAAGTGGTACAATAGTCAAATATAAGTGGTGCAATGGTCAACCAATGGGTGGTGTATGCAACCTAAGGTGATAAATGGCAAGCCTAAATAACCCTATAGATATACCAACTTATTCAATATAAGGAGGAGAATAATAAATGATAAATAACACATTTACAATAGAAATAAATGAAGTAATATATAATCTACTAAGTAAATAAAGGAAAGAGAGTAGGGATAGAGATACTTGCCTTATAGGTGGACTCATCAATGCATAAATCTCCCCCTTTAGCTCAAGTGGAAAATTATAAGAGATGTTGTAAATTAAAGAAATCAAATTTGAATAAGAATACCTGTATATCCTTAGTTAGGGACTCCATATACTAGGACACCTACTTGGCATGATTCCTTCTATTAAGCTTTAAGGACCATAAATAAGACTAGACCTCCAAGATAAGCCTCTAACCTCTAAATCTTCTTTTTAATACATAAGAATATAAATGCGAGCACAAGTAAAAAAAATTATAGTGTTATATGGTTTGGGAATGAAATATGATCCCCACACATGCATGTATGTGTTCATTCACATGTGTGTGTGTGTGTATATGTGGATCCAATACCCAAAACTAACCTTGAACTCTAAGTTTATGGTATCAACCATGTCGATATTATTGAAAATATGTTGGATAACATAGTATTGTATTGACCAGGATGATGTCGTACAAATGATAAAAGACAAACTTAGAACTATATTGATAAAGTTGATATAGTACAAGAAGAGATAAGTATGAAATAAATTGTATCAACATGGCTGATATAATATGAATGTAATGTGTCTAGCAATATTAAACACAAACTATATGGAGATGTAAGTCATAAAGAGACTCAAATGAGGTCAGATTGATAGAAATGAAGTTATGTCATAATATTATGCAAACACCTCTCATAAAGTACCATGAATCAATCCCACTCCATTCTTGGTGCACCCTTTAAGGGCTGCTCTCAAGGAGATTGATGCACTGACAAGCCCCTGCAAGAAAAACTATCAGTAACATGGTAAAATTTAAAAAATTAGGTTTTTACATATGCCTCACTTGAATTTCATTACGTACATATATTGACTTATCTTTATACATAAATTAAGCATGGAAATACCATACTCTTGATTGTAATGGGTGCAATAACTGCATTTGATAAATCCTAATGATAAAAGGCTAAAAAATGGATAAAATCAATGAGTGCATATGTAATATAGTAAATATATGGATGTAAATAAAAAAATCTAGGTTATAATCAAAATATCCAAATAAGTAGATAATAAACAAGGAAAATTTGGTGAGCCATCAAGCTATGACTACTATAGGACCAAAAACTCAAGAAATACATCCAAAGTAAGATGAGTTAAGACTCAAATTTAAAATATGACATAAAGAAATATTAAATGCAAGTAAAAATATTAGTTTAAGAGAAATCAAACTCAAACAAATATGTGAAAGAGTAAAAATAGAACCAAATGGTCCACAAAAAGGGTGAAACATGAAAACATGAAAGGGAAAAATAGGATTGAATGTCCCACAAAAAAAATATAAAACTCAAGGTCCAACACATAACTAATAAAAATCTTGAAAGATAAAGTAATGACCAAAATATCATCTCACAACAACTCAAAGATGTAGTTTTTATTCTAAAGATGGAAAAGCAAAAATTGTCATAATGTTAGCATGTCTTAAAGCAAATGAAGAATAGGAAGTATATAATATGTAAAAGAAATATAAACAAACCTACCTATCAAGGGAAGGAAATGGGGGGAGGGAAAATAAGGCATAATCAAGGCAAAAACATGTTCATTATTAGAAACAATACACTATAATCATGTTGGTAAGACTAACAATTTTCAACATCAATCACCCTAGAGAAACGTACCTTGCACACATAATCTTAAGCTAGCTAGTGTACTATAAACATCATCCCATAAAGGATATAATTCATTAACATTAAAAGGATCTTATCTTCCCACAATGTGTTTCCTACTCCTCGAGATCCCTTACAGAGTCATCAGTCTACTATGAATATTGGGTACTCATGTGAGAAAGTAGGTGACATGAGAATGTAAGATATAGATAAGTAATGATATAATGAGACCTCCTACCCAAGTCTACTAGATTAAAACACCACAATATACCTCATATATATCATGAGGCCAAACGTGGAGTTTGAGATTCAACTAAAATAGGAGATGTGTTAAAAATATCACATCTTTTGGTGTGTTGATATTTAATAATATAATTTTATTTTTGACATTATTACACATTAAAAAATAATGTAACCTTGAAAATGATCATGGTGAACCTAAAATGAAATCAAAAATAGAGAGGTCATGTAATTTAACATAGAATGATTAGGTTTCCCCAATCTCAAAAATGTATAAAATAATATGGTACAATTATTTCTACACCCTTATCCTATATTGTGTCTAGAGATATGTGTGGTTAACTTGTGGCTTACATGCCTTTCATATTATCGTATTGCTTTTATCTATGTTTTTATTAAGGTCAACCTATAGAATAAGCATGGATAAGTAGGGTATATATAGGAGGTAGTGGTTAGCATTTTATCATAATTTTATGAAATCTTCTCTTATTTCATTATTGTGGAGGTTTCCCCCTCAAAGTTATCTGGTCGTATTTATCAAGTATTCTACTCTTTTGTCAATTATTATTATGGATCTACTTATTATGTTCTTAATTATGTGATATATTATTCCATTATTTCAAACATATAAGTAATTTAGTTAAAATTGGTATCAAAGCATCAATTTGAGGAAGTTTTTGTGGCATTATTTTTTATATCTAATGTTGTGGTGATCCAGAGAGCTAAAGGATTGAAAAAACATAACTTGAAATACAGAAAAAATTTAATTTTTCATCACTGCAGTATTGTTCAAAGTCTTTTTTAAGAAAATAAAAGTCTATAAATTTTTTTCACACCCTTGTGAAAATTATAAGTCATTAGATTCATCTTAGTGAGACAATAATAATGGAATAATCTATTGGTACAATTTTTTAAAGCTTAAAACCCTCCTTCCTAAGGTTTGTGTATACACTCACAAACATGATAAAAGGGAAATACACTCTAAAAATCATCATAAGGATGATATGGAGTCTATAACTTTAGATCCTTTGGTTTTTGAGGTTGTTCACCAACTTTAGTCAGATTTACAAATCATGGTGAGGAAAGATGATCTCAATGCAGTAAAAGGGGACGTGGGTTTTGTGAAGAATCAATGGTAGATCTGAGTGGGAATTTGATCAATATTTCATCTCAACTTCCATAAAAAAATCCTCTACCACTCCATTTGAGTTCTCCCAATCTAACCAAACACATTTCCAATACCATTTTAAAGCACATGCTAACAAAGTGGAAGCGTTCAAGTTTGATGGTAAGGATCCACTCATTTGGATCAATGAAATAGAATATTTATTTGATCTACATTAGACCCCATGTTTAAAAAAGGTGATCATGGAATATATGTATGTAGAACTTGAGCAGTTTATTTGGTATCGATGGTAATGTGCTAAAAAAGGGGCACTCCTATTACCTGGTCAGTGTTTACTAAGGATATGTTAATACACTATCATAACAACATCTCAAAAAAATAATTTATTTAGTTAGCCAATTTGTGACAAATAGGTAATGTGAAGGATTATATTTTCAAAAATTAGGATCTATCTTTACACATGGATGACATCAATGAGATTAATATGATTGGCCTATTATATATGGGGCTCAACTATATAATCCAACTTGAGTTTCACATGTTTAATCCAACTTTTATTTCTGAATGCATACCATTCATGTGCTTAGAGGAAAAATATTTGGTCAAATGCAGGGATTTCACTCATGGTCATGAATGTAATTTCTTGGCACCATCATTTCCTTAACCTAAAATATTTACCCCTTAGTAAATGAAATATAAATGTGTCAAAGGGTTATGTTTTGGTTGTGACAACAAGTTGAGTAAAGGACATAAATGTGTAAAAAATAGCTGTTTTATATTGAAGGTGCTAATGAAGATGAATAACATTATGAGGCCTCAAGGGAAGGTATGGAAGTGTTAGAAGAGGAATCTAAAGATTCTCACCCTAATATCTCCTATCATTCCCTCTCAGGTATTAGCACCTGTCAAACTCTTAAGGTGGTGGGTTTACTCAATAATTATAAGGTGATAGTGTTGATTGACACAAGTACACATGACTTCATCAACAATAAGTTGGTGACTCACTTAGAATGTTTTATTTATCTAGCTCCAAAATTTTAGGTTAAGATGATAGATGGTGTCACAATCAACTATTATATAAAATTCCATAGTATTAATATTGTTATGGATGACTACATGGTTGATTCTCCTATGTTTTTTATTCCCATGGGTGGGACTAACATTGTTTTGGGAATACAATGGCTAACAAATTTGGGCAAAATAGAGATGAATTTATAATAACTATTCATGAACTTTCATTATGAAGGTAGGACAATTGAATTGCATGGATTACAAGAAAAACCTCTCCAACTGGTTAGTTCACACTAGATGATAAAGATTCTTCAAAAAAAGGATAATAGATATATAGCATGCTTGTTTTCCATAAAGGTTCAATTAATGAATGTATATACACATCTTTATTTACAAATGATTATTGATTACCACCTAGTAGTTTTTGGTGAAATTCTAAAATGACTACCACTAAGAAGATAACATGATCATGCCATAAGACTGATTTTAAGTAGTAGACCACCAAACATCAAACCCTATAGATATCAATATGTCTAGAAAATTGAAATTAAAAAGATGGTATAATATATGCTAGATTAGGTATTATTAGACATAGCCAAAGTGAGTATTCATCCCTAGTGGTCATGGTGCATAAAAAGGATGACACTTGAATGATGTGCCCTAGCTATAGAGAACTCAACAAGTACGCCATCAATGATAAGTTCCCTATTCTAGTAATTGATGTTTTTAGATGAATTACATGATGTTCTTTATTTTACCAAACTAAATATTCATTTTTGGTATCATCAAATTCAGATCAAATATGAGGATATACCTAAAATAGATTTCATAATTCATGAAGTCCATTATGAGTTTATGTTCATACTTTTTGGTCTCACAAATTCACCATCTACATTTCAGAGTTTGATGAATACTATTTTTAGGACTTTTTAAATGATGTTTGTATTCATATTTTTTGATGTCATTTTAATCTGCAATAAAACTTGGAAAGAACATTTAAATCATATGAAACATGTACTATTAGTTCTATAACAACATCAACTTTATGTCAAACCTTCCAAATTTTATTTTGGATACCAAGAGGTGGAGTTCTTAGGTCATATTGTCTTACATGAAGGAGTTAAAGTCAACCCTAAGAATATCAAATATATGGAGTGGAAAGTGCTAATGACCCTCAATAACCTTCATGTGCTTTTGGGGCTAATAGGTTACTATCTTAGATTTGAAAAAACTTATGGTGGCATAGTAGCTCCACTGACATCCTTGTTGAATAAATATTCCTTATATTGAATTGAACTAACTACCAAGGCATTTGAGAACCTGAAAGAGCCTACGTACACCATCCCATTTTGGATACCCATAATTTTTCCAAAAATTTTGTTGTTGAATGTGATGCATCTAAATAAAGCATGGGGAAAGTACTCATGCAAGACAAAATACCCATTGGATTTGAGATTCATCAACTCAAGGGAAAAAATATCTCAATCCAATCTATGAGAAATAAATTATGGTTATTATTCATGCAATCGAGAAATGGAGACCTTATATGATGGGTAAACATTTTTATGTAAAAATTGGTCATGATAGTATCAAATATTTTTTGGAACAATGATCATCATCAAAAGAAAAAAAGGGTGACTAAAATGTTGTGATATGATTTTGAAATAGTCTTTAAGAAAGGAAAAGAGAATGTGGTAACAAATTCACTATCTAGGAGGGATGAGTCTATTGAGGCCATGTTATGTGTAATGACAATTTTTTTAGGAAAATTGGTTAGAATAGGCATGATCTGATTGGGGAAAGGACAAGGATACACAAATTTTGATTCAAATTATTTAGTAGGCTTTTTGGTGTTTCTTACAAGTTTGCATGAAAAGTGAATGCATTATGTTATAAAGATATATTATACCTATGTAATAAATCTAGCCTCAAATAAAATATCCTTCAAGAGCTTCATGCATCTCGAATAAGGGAATTCAACATTTTTTAAGACCTATCATAGAATAAAGTAGGATTTATTTTGGGAAGGACTCAAGGGATATACAAAGAATTATGGTTGAATGTATGGTATGTCAATAGAACAAAGATGAAACAATTAAGACACCATGTCTTTTGCAACCCTTATCCATCCCTAACTAGAGTTGGGAGGAGGTTTCCATGGATTTCATTACAAGGTTGCCAAGGTCCGAAGGTAAAAATTTCATCATGGTAATTTTGGATAAGATAAAAAATATGCTCATTTTTTCCCTTATCACAACCATTTATAGCTACTACAATAGTTGTTTCTTTTATCAATATAATTTAAAATTTGCATAATACTCCCAAGATCATTGTAAGTGATCATGATCCCATCTTTACTGGTAACTTTTAGACTTATTTATTCACATGTTTGGGTACTCAGTTGGCTCATATCTCATCATATCATCCTTAATATTATGGTAAAATTTAGGTGGTCAAAAAATGACTCGAAGGGTATCTCCATTGTTTTGCATTCGATAAAAATTAATGATGGGTTCATTGGTTGCCACTAGGAGAATGGTGCTATAATAATTCCTTCCATACCTCTTCCAAAATGACTCCATTTGTGTCACATTGTGGTTATCTTCCCTCATATATCACTTTATTATTGAAAGCACATCCCAAGGTTTGATTTTTTTAAGAACAAATTCACCATCAACATGAGGTACTAGCTAGTTTTAGAGAGAATTTATTAATGACATAGAATTGAATGAAGCAAAAGGTAGATCAACTTAGTAGTGAGATAAATTTTGACATAAGTGATTGGGTATTTGTGTGCTCATATCCATATAAATATATGCCTCTAAAGTAATATAAAAAGGATCACAAAATATCTCCTAAGTAGCATTGTCCTTGTTAGATCTTGCATAAAATTGCCAATGCGGCATAAAAGTTGGAGCTACCCAATCCACTCACATACATCATGTATTTCATGTATCTTTATTGAATAAGATAATTATCCATAGGTACCCAAATTGGATGAAGAATATAGAGTCATTTTGGAACCAAATAAAATACTTCACACACACACACACACACACACACACACACACACACACACACACACACACACACACACACACACACACACACACACACACACTAGAAGGCTGAAAATAATATAAATTAAGGAGTATTTAATCAAATGGTAGAATCTAAATCATCAAAATACCAGATGGGAGTATGATTCTTTCTTGAAGCAACATCTTGAGTTTATCCAATGTTGAGGGAAACATCTTTTTAATGGGAGGGGCATGCTACACCCTTGTCTTATAGCATGTCTAGAGATATGTGTGGTTGACTTATAGTGTACATACCTTTCATATTATATTATTACATTTCTCTATATTCCTAGTAAGGTTGGCCTATGAAATAACCATGGATAAGTAGGGTATATATAGGAGATAGTGTTTAGTCTTTTATCATCATATTACTAATTCTTCTATTATTACATTATTTTGGAGGTTTACCCCTCGAAGTGGCTCGGTCATATTTATCAATTATTTTGCTCTTTCATCAATTATTGTGTTGTGGATCTACTTATTATGTTCTTAATTCTATTATTTATTATTCTCTTATTATGAACATCTATGTAATTTCATTACAATGATAGGTAGGTTTAAACATCATCATAAGAGAGGATAAAATTTGGATGAGTACATGTAGATAGACTACAATAGTTTTACCACAAGTTAATATGATTGACTCTAAGTGAGGCAAAACACTACTCCTGACCATTACCTTATCTTTCTAAGAAGACACCTAGTTAAGGTTGGGAGCAAAATTAATCTATGTATCAAAATGAACAATGATGTATGTTTATGTGGAGAGCAGAGTTGATTCCCCAGGTCTTACCATTCAACTTACAAATTGAAAATCCAAGAGGTGTAAATAAGATAAATATATGAAGCATAGAAATGATAAATCTATGAAGTGTAGAATTTATATTAAAAAAATCCAACAAGTGTATATAAAATACAAATTATACTCGAAAAATTGTAAAGGAAATAATGGTTGGTGAAAGAAATTAAATGACTCTATAAAATTAGATAAAGAGGATGGGAGTTTGTGGGGAGGGTTTGGATTATTTCCCATGGCTTACCATACAACTTAAAAACTAAAAACCAATAGGTATGGAAATGACAAAATACCTAAGGACCAAGAATAGGAACTAAATCTAATGTGAAATAAACCTAGAGGTGTTTAGATAAAGTAAGGCTAAATTTCAATAAAAAAGAGCCAAAGTAGAAATCACAATAAATGTTAACTTAATAGAATATAAACATGCAAGTAATATGTACATGAAATGAAATAGATTAAATGAAAGGAAATTAAGAAAATAGGTCATTTAAAATACTTCTTCAAGTACTGGGCATTGGTTAGTTATTTGAAGATATGTCCTACATTCGTATATAATATATAAGTGTTAGGTCCAAGGATGTCCTTGAAAAGGTAAGGACCCCACCACCTTTGGGCGTAATTTATGTTTTTATTGTGGGTATAGTCCAATTTTAGAACTAAGTATCTAACATCAAAATCATGAACTTTAATTTTCTTATTATGCTACTTATTAATACAAAAAAAAATTCTAAAAATTGTGTTGAAGAGCATTCATGCATCACTCGTCAATTAAGTTTAAATCATGAAGTGTGCTTCATCAATCTCTTCATCAAGGATGATGTAGTGAATATAAATGTGAAAAGATCATAACTCCACCTCTAGTGGTAATACAACCTCAAATCTTAGACTATGGATATTGGAGTTACCCCAATAGTATCACAAACACTGGCATGATAAACCCAAAGTGTAAGATAAAGCTAAAGATGCCAATCCAAAAATAATACTTATTAGTCTTTTTAAAGATTTTATGAAGGATTTTTTTGGTGGCTTCAACTTGGCCATTACAATGAGGGTAATAAGTTATGGAAAATTTATGCATACTTTTGAATTTGGTACAAAGTTTCTTCATGTCCTTATTTTTGAAATTCCAACCACATTTAGATGTGATGATGTGAGGAATCCCCAAATGACATATGATATTATTAAGAATAAATTTATAAATAGTGACATCAATAACATTAATGAGGGGTATAACTTCTACCAACTTTGTAGAGTACTCATTGGTAGTAATAATGAAGATGTGGCCATTTTGTAATCAAGGTAACTTACTGGTGAGATCTAATCCCCACATGGAGGATGGATATGGAGATTCAAGTGTCTAAAGCTCAGCCTAAATAAAATGAATAATATAATCATGAAGCTATAAATTATTATTACTCTTCATAAAATTGATGGGATCCATTTCAAGAGTAGGCCAATGGTAACCCATACATGGCCATTTGTGGGTTGTAGTATGTCTACTATAATGACCATCATAAATTCCCCCATACAATTTATCAAGAAGAGATGGAACCTCTTATTTAATAACACAACAAAGTAGGGTGTATTCAATACAATAGTAAAGGATATTATGTATAAGGATGAGTTTAAAGGTTTGTTTATAAAGTCTAATATTTTCATGAGAATTAGCCTTGAGAGGAGAAGTATGGTGTTTGATAAATTGGATGATATATTATACCGAAATATTTGTTGAGTGGTGACAACTTCAATATGGTAAATAAAATAATAATTTATAGGTTCTAAGGTACATGGATTCTTCCTCATGTGGATAAGGAACTTTGTATCATGTAATGTCTAATGAGGATGATAGAGGGAAGTTGATGAGGCAAAAGAGTTTACAATGGCATGTTATTCTGATGGGATTTCATCAATGGTGAAAGATGCAAACTCTTTGGCAAGATTAGTAACAATCTCATGATATTATATAATTTTTTCACTTTTGCATTGATATGCACCATTGATTTATATATGTATAAAATGCTAATCAATTTAAACGTGTAAGTAGAAAATGTTTAAATTGATGGTGGATTTCATCCCAAAGATGAGAGACTCATATTTAGCATGTTATAAGTAACATCAAACTTCAATCAAAATTCTTAAGGAATGATTTTTCCATAAGGATCAGAGAGGACACATCCTACCCTAGCTCCATAAAGGAACTTCACTCCATTAAAATGGAGTATCCAAGTATCCTCATGTAAATCAATGGTGACCTTAGGTAGTTATTATAAGATATCTTTCATAGATATTTTAGATTTAGAGGCTACAATTTTAGGTTATTCAAGGGCATAAACCTTAATATCAGATAATAAATTATGGAAGTGGTATTTAAGGGTAAGATATTGATTGATGTCATCAATCAAAAGGACATCCTCATTTGGAAGAGTTTATTAAAGGTGTTGTTGAGCTATTATAGATGTGATAGCAAGTTGATCAGTGATCACTTGGACTTTGATTGGTTTTTGGGTCATAATCCTAAATTCAAATTCCAACAAGAGTACCATCCACTTTTTGAATCAATCTCTGGGAAATAAATCCTTAAATATGAAATGGTAGATGGGGTTTGAATGGACTATGACATAGGTGGTCTAATAAAGTGTGTAATGCCAATTATTTTTGGTGTAAAATAGATTACGAGGTAATTATGTTATACCTTGGTGTATTAGGTATCATAATCTATAAAAATGTGACTAATTTATTAAATAATATAATCCTTTGCTAGACTCATTTTTTTGTACAAGCATTACTCCAATGGAGATATGGATAGACGACATGTGTAAGATGAGAGGGTAATCAATATAAGGTGGTCATAAATTAGGATGTAAAATTATATATTTATTAGTGTTACCAAAGGATTTTTTACAAACATCAATCCACTTAAGCTTAACACCTTTCTTAAAAAGGGATTTTACCAAATTTGTATGGTAAGCTAACTCAATAAAAAATCTATGGACTGCCCTATGTTTCCAAAGATAAATGCAAATATAAGGAATGGATCAAGATATAGGTGTGTCAAAAATATTTTTTATCTTATAAGGATATACATAAATCCCTCATAGTGAAACCAAAAATCCTAAAAAAAATCTAGAGGTAACACCGAAGACTTACTTATTAGGATTAAGCTTAAATTTGTATTTAATATGGTGGCCAAATATGATAGCTAAGTCATGAAGATGATTTTATTGATGCTTGGATTTATCTATAAGGTCATCTACATAAGTTTCAACTATTTTAAAAATGAAATCATGAAATATTTTAGATTACACATAAATAAATTTTCCTAGAAATTTTAAGGCCAAAGGACATCTTAACATAGTAATATGTGCTCCACTCATTAATAGGAGTAGTCTTATTTTGATCCTCAGTGGAGATGTGAATTTGATTGTACCCTAAAAAATCATTCATGAGGAAAAGCATCTCAAAACTAGTTGTGGAATCAATAATGGCATCTATGGAAGGTAGAGAAAAATTGTCCTCAGGGCATGCTAAGTTAATATTTTTAATTTCAATACAAATAAAAATTACCATAGTTACTTTCTTGAAAATGGGTACTATGTTGGAAACCCATTAGAATTAATCTAAACTTTTGACAAACTTAACATCAAGGATATTAACAAATTCTTTGTGATAAAGGCTAGAAACCTCATGAGGGAACTTACATTACTATTGGCAAATGTGTTACACATCCAAATAGGTAAATACATTATGAAAAAATACTATTGTCAATATTGGGCATATCCTCATATGGCCTATTGGAGTGGGCCAAAATTTAGGATTAGGTCTATATATGATTGAATGCATGAATAAATTACATGTTGTAGAAGCGAAATCAAACATGATCCAGAAGAAATAATGTCTTCAATAATCAAAAGATTGAGAAATTAGGATTAACATCATTACTATTCATTAGACATACAATATTTAGAAAAGGTACATCTATAGGTGGAATATAAACATGTCCTCAAATCCTCATGAATATGGGATTATCTTTCACAATGACATAAAAGGACACCTAATCAAGATAACTAAACATGTGTAGGTAAAAACCATTAAATAAAATAAAAATTACTCTAATACCCCCTTTAAGCATATTTTAGGTGGGTAGTGGAATTGGGTCTTGACATAAAGGCCTGATAAGGTACCTAAGTACATATGAATTCCCCTTAGAGGAGGATGACAGAATTGCCCAAACCCAAATAAGAGGTCACAAATGAAGATACTTTCTATTAGTGAAGAGTTTGGTGAATATATCATCAATTTTATCTATATTCTAGATGTAGCAGAGATCAATGACTTGTTCATGGATAAGCTCCTGAGTGAAATGCATGTGAATCTCAATATGTTTGGTCCATTGATGGAAGACCAATTTCCTACAAATTCATATGGTGCTTTGGTTGTCATAGAAGATGATTATTAGTCTATAAACTAGATGCAAAACTCATTGAGAATCCCATGAAGCCAAATAGCCTTAGTGGTAGTATTAATAACTCCTATGTATTCTACCTCCATATAATATAAATTAATAGCATTATACTTCTTTCTTGACTAACTAATCAGACTTAAACCAAGAGGGAAATTGTATCCTGAATTATACTTACAATTTTAAATATCACTTGCCTAATATGAATCTATATACCAATCAAGTCAACATCTATGCCTACTCCATAGTGAATCCAAAAATTATGAGTACCCTAAATGTAGTGAATAATTTTCTTAGCTACTTTCTAGTGAAACTCATGTGGTTCCTACATAAATATAGATACCATGCCCATTGTATATGAAATGTCATGACTAATGTGTGTAAGGTAAATGAGACTACCAACAAGTTGTCAATATGAGGTACCATAAACCAAAGGAAATGGACAATTAGTCTCAATCTTCACACTAGATAAAAATGGATTTAGAGTTGGATTATAGTCAACCATGTTAAATAGTGTAATCAAATTAAGAGCGTACTTGGATTGTGCAATATTGATACCAAATTTAGACTGAGAAATTTCAGTCCCAAATAAGTAATGAAACAAACCCAAGCCAATCATTGAGAACTCGTCAGACAAAAAAGTTTTCACTACTATAATGGTGGATGAAGAAATCCCTATGATCAATAGGTCATCCACATAGATAACTATAATAAAAAATGAATCATCCTGCCATAAAATGTAGACATTTAGATCCAAATGGAATTTAGTGAACCCAATCAAAAGAAGAAAGGAGTCCATCTTGGCATACCAAGCTCAAGGAGCTTGTTTGAGGCCATTCATATATTTTTTATGTTTTAAAACTAAGGAATAATCTTCCACAAATCCTTATGGTTCCTCCATGTATATTTCCTCTTTGAGGTCACCATGAATAAAATCACTTTTTAGATACATTTGATGAACATACCAACAATGTGTTGCATTTATAGCAAGAGTGAGTCATATTGAGTTCATTTTTGCAACTAGGGTAAATGTCTTGGTATATTCAATGCCAACTACCTGATACCTGAGAAAAACCCTTTTCTACTATACATGGTTTAAACTTATCTACGAATCCATCTGTTGTAAAAAAATTTCATTAGATCCACTTACACAAAATAAGTTTTGTTCCCTTAGGAAGAGGGACTAAATCCCAAGTGTTGTTCCTAAGTAAGGGACCATACTCCTCTTCCATAGTATTATTCCACTCAGGAGAGTCTGATGCCTCATAAAATTATTATGTATCAAAAGTAGATGTAATGAAAGTATGTTGGGCATTCTATAATTTTGAATGAGTTCACCTAGTGTTTGATGGATCTCCAACCCGATGGCCAAAAATTTGAAGTTTTTTTATAGCCCATATAGGATTAGTGCTTAGAGATTTAGGATGAGATTCTTCATCCTATAAAAATATTCTAGAAAAAAGAGGAGGTGATTCCACATCACTACTCTCATCATCAAAACTAGATGAAGAATTTGTATCATCATGAAGCTACTCAAGTGGATCTGAATCAATAGAATTATCATAAAATCCTAGTACATTCAAGGAAGAGGGAGAGGTTTCAAGTGTGGAATTTGAAGGACTCTCTTGAAAATTAACACTCATCTTAATGAACAAATCATGAGTGGTGGGATGGAGAAACCTGTATCTTTTAAAACCCTTGGGATATCCCACAAAGATGCAAGGGTAACTCTGAGGTTCCATTTCCTTAAATTTATTCTTAGGAATGTGGACCATGGTAGGAGATGAAATACATAGAAGTAATTCACTATGGGTTATGATTGCTCCAAGATTCAAAAGGATTGACTCCCTTCAATGCTTTATGAGGAACTTGGTTCTAGATATAATAATCATAGTTGATGGCCTCAGCCCAATACTAAGGTGAAAGAGACTTAGAGTGTATCATATAGTTGGCCATTTCCTTCAAGGTCCTATTATGTCACTCTTCAACACCATTCTACTAAGGACTACATGTAATTATTTACTATAGTTCAATTCCACCTAAAGTGCATTTTTAAAAAAAATGATTACCGACATACTAACCACCATTATCAGTATGTACAATAATGATGGATTTACCTAAATATTTTTCTATAAGCACCTTGAAAGTCCTAAAATTTATCAAATACCTCATATTTCTACTTAAGAAAGTACACCCACGTATACCTCAAGAAGACATCTATGAAAGTATGTATTTAGTCTTATTGAATGAAAGAGATATAAATGGTCCAATAATACCATTTTGACCTAGCTCCAATATTTGTGTAGCTCTCCATGAGTTATCTTTATCATACTTATCCTTAGGATGCTTACCAATTATATAACCTTGGAAAACTCCATCAAAAAATGAACATGTGGCAACCTTAAAACTATGTCATGATGATTGAGTTTCTCCAGGTAGTGATAGTTGAGATGGTTGAATCACTCATGCCATAATTTACTCATCCCATCTAAATGAGTCATTATTTCAAAGAGGGTTGATTAGGAGAAAAATGTGAGAAAGTATATAATCATGACTAGTGATATACTTTCCTAAATGTAACTATGGAATCACTATCAACTTCTTTAATAACCACTGAATTAGGTGTGAACTCAACTCTCTTACCTAAATCAATGTGAGTGATCTAATAAATATATAGGATATTGGTGGATAAAGAGGGAACATATAGAACATCTTGAAATGTCCCATCATTCACTTCAACATATCCACTCCCAATAAATTTTACGGAAGTATCATAACCTAACAAGATGGAAGGCATATAAAAATTCTCCAACGATGACAAAAGGTCCTAAGATGAATCCATGTAGTACAAGGAACCAAAATCAATTAGCCATGTGGAAGGTTAAGACGCAACTAAAACAAGTTCTTTGCCCTTATCTTTTCCTTTTTTATTATCTTTAGCCTTACAGGAATCTTGTGATGATGATGTCATTTTAGTGTAATGAGTATCACTCGAGACCACCTTATCCTTAGATTAGCCCTAAACCTATTTTAGGGCCTCTATTGATAATTTTACAACTTTTATGTGATTCCAACCCATTCCTAGATATACCAAAAGTAGCACTCAGTGACCCCCTAGGCACCCAGGTTTTATTTTTTTCCATTCCTACCACCTAGACATTAGCATGGTCCTTTAGACAATAGCACACTATTTTATTGACCAAATTCAAAAACTAATATAACCTTGCTCTTTTCTCTCCCAATGGATCTATTTTCATTTTTTTAAGCACCCTTGGGGTCAGCCTATACCTATTTCACACATTGAAAAGCACCAAAACACTATATAGAGACCACTTTCATTCACTTATTGACTAGATGGAAATAAAATGCAAATACTCATAAACAAACTTAGAAACAATTATGAAAATCATGGTCATTGATCCATATTCTACTATATTTTTGAATACACCCATCTATAGTAGCTTAGAGTTCATATTACTCAGATTTCTTATCTCAATTTACATTTAAATCATTCAAAATGGTGTTCATACTAGCATTCACTTGCACTTATACTAGCACTTAGATTAGGAGAACTACATTAGGATTGATCCCCTTTAGAGGTATTGATATGTAGGTAATGCTCAACACATGGAGTGTTGAAGTCATGTCTATTCTACCCTATTAATGCCACTCTTTTTTTTACTTGTGCTCCTTAAATACCCTAACAAACATGAAGTCCTAGGGTTTGGAATTAAAATCAATCAAAATAGGGAACAAACAATAAACTAGCATCCATGTATATAGGCATAACCTCCCCATAGCCAAGTGAAGGTCCACCTAGAAGTTCACTATCCTTGCTTGTAAAATGACACTAGCAAGGCAAAGATGACACTATCATGGTGTGTTACTATCTAGAGGACCGTGCTATTGTCCAGGAGGGTTTCTAACTCTTGATCATTGATCATGACACCTTGAAAAATTATTATACTATTTTTTATCCTATCACTTATCTCTCTTAATTTGTTTACATCTAAGTACATCTCTTATAATTCATTTTTTATTTATATAATAATTAGATAAATCAATTATCATACAAATCAAAGGTTGTTGATATTACTATATTTATTCCCTGATTTATTATTTTAGCACTTTATCAACCTAGGGTTTTACATTCTATAATCCTCTTAAAATATAAATCATTTGGTGAACCTAAATTAATTAGAATACCATCTAAACCCTGGACTTAAATGCTTTTAGGATTTGTATCCTTTTATTTTCTATGCTCAATAATTAATTTCAAAATCTTAGATCTAATTCATTATTCCATTTTTGTAATCTTTCATAGATTTAATTTATTAAAAGGTTGAAAATATACAACTTTTGATTTTCTTACTTCCCAACCTACAATGGAAAACTTGAACAACTGATTTTATGAAACCGATATGAGACATTTACAATATTTAATTTCTAAACATCTAGATATGCAAGATGACCTTAGTCATATTTTTTAGGGGGAGCTCCTAAAATCCACTATAGGTCAATATTACAACCCCACAGATACTAATAATATTACACCTACTATAGGGGCAACTCAGATTCTTCAACAACATACTACAACTACCCAACCCTCACCAATGACACCACCTCTTTTGGCTAGTACGCATACCTCCTCTTCAAATGTACAATCCCTTCAATAGGTGATCAATTCTCTATAGTCCAAGGTGTTACATCTTTAGTAGGCTACTATTAAACCATATTATGCCTTAGAATCTCATATGTTATTACATACACCTTTGGTAAATCATATAGCAACAACTCCTTTGCCAATGATATTTTTGGCACCCAAGCTTGCTTTGTATGATGGTGAGGGTGACTCAAAGAATCATCTATGCACTTTTCATGAAACATGTCTGGACTACATGTCCAATTATTGGCTCCTAACTAATTTGTTCCCTCAGTTTAAAATTTTATTTATAATGATCTTCCTAATCAATCTACCACAACATTTAATCCACTAGTAGATATGTTTTTGGCACAATTTTCAATCAACATCAGTGACAAGGTTTCATATGCTCAAGTTGCACAACTCAAGGAAAAATTCAATGAGCCAATCATTGAATATGTCTTACGATATAAAACTATATTATAAAATATGACTAGCCCCATGGAAGATAGATAACTCCAGGACATATTCAAATAAAGTATATTACCAGTATTGCATGAAGCTATACTATTCAAAAAGTTTCCATCATTCACAAATCTATGCCATATGTTGAAATAATGGTAAGTCAATATTCTCACCATGGGAAAATTAAAGTACATAATGAGATCAAATTCAACTAATAAGAGTTCCAATAAGCACCCATATAAGGTGAGGCCAACTGAAAATAAGAATGAGCAAAAGATAGCCTCTGAGCTAGCTCCTCACATGGTTTTATTAGAATTGTTCTCCAGTGAATCCTGGAATGCAATGTCATAGCTCTCCCTTCTATTAAAGAGGTTGATATGACTAGGCCTCTTCTAAGTAATTATGATGCCAATGCATTTTGTGACTATCACAGTGCATCAAGCCATACTACAAATAGATTCATTAGCTTATAAAGAATATTTTAGATTATATGGACTTATCAACAGTCCAAATTTTTGAAAACTATCACAAATTATTTAGATTGTATCAAGATTTAGTTGGACTTGTTATAAATAAATCACATCTATCCAATGTATTTGTAATAAGTCCAAATTATTTTAAAAGATTAGAAATAATTAGTAGCCCAATTTTTGAAAACTATTAGAAATAAATTGGACTTTATCAAGAATTAATTAGACTTTTCAAGAATTAGTTGGACTTATTACAAATAAATAACATCTATCTAATGTATTTTTAATAATTCCAAATTATTTAAAATAATTAGCAGTTTAATTTTTAAAAACTATCAAAAATAAATTGGGATTTATCAAGAATTAATTAGAATTATCAATAATTAGTTGGGCTTATTTAAAATAAATCACATCTATCTAAGTGTGTAAAATAGTCAGATCACGCCATTAAAAGGCCCATGGTCTTTTTATCTTCAATCAAATTTATATGATCATTTAAACTAGTTCACAGACTGTGCATTTAAAAATAATAAACTTGGATGGTTTATTTCATAAGGAAACATAATTCATACATTAATCAATCTAAGCACATTGAAAATAACCATTGAATATAGTCAGGTTTTGATCTCAGGTTTTGATTAACTAGTCTAATTACATCATCTACAGACTTATAATTCCATGTGTCAATATGTGATTAGGCCACCTGGGATGATTGGGATGCCATGTTTTAGTATTTTATTATATCTTAAACTATTTGTTTAATCTTAAGGTGAAATCCCGATGACCATCAAATTTTAGCTTGTATTGTGTACAGGCCATGTGTTGATCACTCAAAAACTCAGTAGTTGAATTTAGTCTTCATGAAAAATTCCTAGAGATTGTGATAAGTGGTAATATCATGGGTGATCAAGTTGATCAGTACCTCCTAGATGTTTATATAGTCTCCTACACAACCTAGTTATCAAGATTATGACACATGTTGTAATATCAAGTACTCACAATACTCTAAACTTTTGTTTTAACTGTTCATCCTTCTGCATAGTAGAGTCACTAAAAGTATGGCATGTGTACTAATATTTGGTACTCAAGCTTTTGCACTTTGATTTTGTAATAGAAATATTTTTTGAGTACTGGTTTGTTGAAGACCATTTTGTGAGACTTAAACTGTGAAGTGTAATAAACTAAAATGTTGAAGACCATTTGTTGATACATAAATTCTAAAGAATAAATTTTGATTCACAAATGGTAAATGCCCAATTATTATTGTCAAATCACATAATGTGAATGTGTAAAATCCAAGGACCGTTTTACAAAACTTTAACTGTGAAGTAGAAAAACTCAGGACACAAATGCCAAAGTGCAATTCAAAAAATGTAAATGCCAAAGTGGGAGGGACATTCCAAGGTGTAAACCCCAAAGACTATTTCATAAACACAAGAATGTTGAAGTGTATTTTTTAATGCAAAAAATCCAAATAGTAAATCCTAATGTGAAAATTTTGAAGACCATTTACTGAAGACCATTTTAAAGGATACAAAATGTGAAGTGCAGTTTGAAAAATAGAAAAGTTGAAGACCTTTTTACGGTTTGTGAAATTAAAACTTGCTACTTAGAATATACAAAATTTGAAGACCATTTTGAAATATCAAAATGAGAACTGCACATTCTAATTCACAAATATGGAAGACCTTTGTTGATGTACAGTTATCAAAGACTAAATCATTGAAGTAGAAAATATAAAATGTAAATGCCAAAGTATATTTTTTAAGACCCATAATGTGAAGACCTAATTTATAATACAAAATATGTGAAGTACCACTAAAAAAACTCTCCAAAAATAAATAAACCAATAAAAAAAAGGAATCTCCTTAAGTGAATCCAACAAAATATTTTACATACCAAAACTATGCACTAAATTTTGAAAAAAACCATTCATACTTCTCATTCTAAAATTAAGGAAACACCATTTCAAATTTCCAATGTCATGAAAGAAAACAATAGGTCCCAATCCTTTATCACTATTTTTGAAAGTGCCTAATGTGATGATGCATTCAAATAGTCTATTACAATGCCTTTCAAAAAAATTAATGAGAACAAGTATATGACCTCTCCAATTTTTATTTGGTCTCCAAGCATAGATGATACTATCTATAAGAATGGATAGTAAAGAGGTGTCAGTTGGGTTTGGCTTCCATTTCTTGTCCAAATAACCTAAATAAATGATAGCTTCTTCTACAACTTTTTTCCTTACATGAATTGGGATGAACCAAGTTATTTTGACACTTCATTTTGTATCTCTATTTATTTGTAGTATCTCAATATTGATTTTAGAAATAATAACCTATATTGTATAGTTCACTCCTATAGAATCATCAGGTCTGACAAATAACATATTTCCATTTTGCACATATTGAGCTAGATCAGATGAATTTTTTTTCTTTTGATTCTTGGACAAACATATGTATCTATATAACCACTCCAAAATCAAGGGTCCTATCATTAACCATTTTATGTAGATCTCTATGCAAGATATGTCTTAGCAAGTTTTAGGCCAAAAATATCTTATATATTTAACTTCAAAAAAGAACATGTATTATTTCATTGTTTCATGGATATTTTAGAAGTAATATGCTAGATATTTTCCACTTACTACTTTCGGTCAAACCAAATTCATTGAATTGATTTACATAATCAATTTATCTTTAATTTCTTTTTCACTCTTTTTTCTACTTCTATCTAAGACTTTTGCAACAATATAATCTTATGAATTTTCTCTATTTTTTAAGTCTTTGAAAAATATTTTCATTGGATTACCTTATAGAAAATTTTGGCTTGCCATTTTATTTTTCTCCCCATAATTTAATAGGGGGAACCAATTTATATCTCTTATATATTTTTTGCAATGCATAATGGGTTGACCTTGCTCCATGTGTAAAATAAAATATTGACCTTTTTCTAAACCTACTATTTTTTTCTTTCTTTTAGCTGGTAACTATTAACATAGTCTTTGAAATATACTAATTATTCAATAAAATATGGCATGAAGTTTCTTGTATTTTCACATTTCCTATAAATATCCATCATCTCTGCCACACTCCATACATCTTTCATCTTTATCCATTCAAACAGGCTTCCAAATGTGTCTTAGATGTCTTCATGGGTATGTCATACATGGATAAATTTAACCTCGACATTGAGGAATATACCTTTGTAGGTAAGGAGAGATAAATATTGCAACACAAACCTGTACAAAAAAACATGATTTTGTGAAGTTGTAAATGTAATAAAATTACATTTAGTTCCATATAAGGTTAGACATTTTTTAATATAATAATGGATGGAAGTAAGTACCTATTTTTATTATCCCCACAATAGTTGTCTTGTTAAAGGTATATCCTGGTAGGAATTTTATTAAAGACACTAACTTATGTTTCTTCTTTTGTGTATTTCTTACATTTAGGGTAGTAGTTATTAGATAAATGTGCATCATATAATGAATATTTTGAAGATCCAAGTTTATATAGTAAAAATACATAAGTATCTGGCATTATTGTTTCGATATCCTTCAAGCACTTATTCAATGACATGACAGTAAAATTAGACCCTCCAAGAATATATGATAAAAAAAATGTCAATATCCACCTGCACTCTGACCATGTGTGATAATCACTAGCATTAATAACTCTACTATTCTATTAGTAACTACTTTTATTTTTGTCATTATCCTTGGCATAAATATTTTTTAACGTTTCACCTTGTCATGAATGACACTGAGGCATTCTTTAGGGCATTGCTCTAACATTCATTTATGTGTTTAATACATTTATCTTGCATAAAGTATCTAATTTGAGTGCATCATGAATACTTTATCGATACAATCTTCTTGATCTCTAGATAGGGACCTAGAGCATTTTTGTTGAGTCAAAAAGATACAAATTTTATACATAACAAAGTCATCAGACTTGGCAATGATCACATCATGAAAATTATTTCTCCACATGTTATTGAATCTTGGCTAGGATATTAGCTCATATTCCATATCTACTAGTTGTGCATTGATGTGACACCTCATAAATTATTAAATGAAAGATGTGAGAAGATGTCAAACATTTTATCATGCACTATCTATATCTACCTAACATATAAGTATTGGAGAAACATCTACAAAATCTTCCACCAATTTGTCTAATAAATATTTAGCTACCATTATCTTCTTTTGTGTCTTTTGTCGAAACCTTCCTGCATGGAGTGAATTTTATTCCCCATTTTTGTGAAATTTTTGAATGTCAAAAAAACTACTTCTCTTCAATCCATATATTTTAAGCCAAGCTTCCAAATAGATATCAACACCTTAAAAATCAATGGTAATTTTGTTTTTAATTTTCTTAAACAAACTAGAAAAATGGGAATCCAAGACATGTTGCCTCCTATCTATTATGGTGGAATCAATCAACTTTATACTTGTAGATTTTAGCATCTCAAATGACAATATTGACTAAAAACATTTTTTGGTACAACATTTATCTACATACACTTTTGTAATCTCATTATCCATGTTTGCATCAAACTCCACTTGGTTGAGTGAAGTGTTTGGATAATTTATTTTTTGACTTGAATAGTTGTATGCACAATTTAATTTTTTTAGATGCCCTTGCTCTAGGAATATCATGCAAGGAATGACTTCAGTATCAACTTCTTCCCAAACATTTCCAATTTTTTTCTCCTTTGGTGTCATGTATGGTAAATTGATTGCTCTAGATTTAATTACCTTGTTGGAAGGCCATCTAATGATAGATGTTTTAGTTACCTCTATACTTTAAGTCTTGTAATGTTTTATAATGTTCCTTATGTAAATTCCCAATTCAATTTATACTATTTGGACAGGATTGCAACCAAAAATCTCCCCTAGTTGTGAAAATTCAACATAACCAAAAGTAATGTTTTCATCATTTGCAATATTTGTATGTCTATGTAATAAATGTACCCTTTCCCCAATAAACTCATTTTTCAGTCTATTAAATGTGGTAGGATCATCAATATATTGAACCAATGAATCTAATCAAGAGTTTTCTTATTGAAATGGGTGTATATGCATAACTGAATTGAAATTATTTTTTCCTTCTTCTATTTCATTCTCTATAGAAAACTTTCATGTGATGTGTTGCATCATTCTTGTGCTCTATATAGTAAAACTCTTAATTACATCCCCTAAATTATCCACAAAATCTCTAGAAAATGGAAGTGGTAGAGCTAGATCAAAAGCTTTTTTCACATTAACACTTACACATTCAATAGGTATTTTCTCATTGTGGCATGTGGAAGTGAGATTTATGGATTCCAAAAAGTCAGCATCTAGACCTAGAACTTTGTGTATTAGTCCTTCACCAATGACCTTACCATTATTTATGAGAGAAACATAGTCTCCACATTAGAAATACATTGATGTATGATTTTTCAACCTAGCCATTTGAAAAAGACATGAGAAGATTTGTTAATTAGGGTATTTTTAAAATGAGTCCAATTTATACTTATATATAGGAGATAAAGATTTATTTATACCATAACATATAAGCATGGAGATATGTTAACACTTTAAAATGTTTAAAAGGTCATGTATAGCACATTATTTTTAATGACATTATTTATGTCATTCCAAAAAAATAATAATAATATCATATACTGCATACTTCAAATCTTATTTCATCCTACTTTGAAGGTATCTCCTAGGAGATACCTTTTAAACATGCATAAGAGCAGAATAGCCAAGTAAAAAAAATAGCTAATTAAATAAACATTCAACCATGTAATTTAATGGTATACAAAATGATATTGAGCAATAGGGTTTTTGACCAAAATCATGGAAACTGATTAGCTATTTATAGTTTTAGATCATGTATGTGATTTGAACCTCTATGATGAACCTAAGAGTTTGAAGGTATCTCCTTGGAGATACATTTAAAACATACATAAGGGTAACCTTGAAGGTATTACAAGGCCCTTAAATGTATATTTGAAGGTAATATTTGGTGATACCTTGAAGGGTCTTGTACTACCTTCAAGGGTGCTTTCAAAGTATCTCCTAGGAGAAACCTTTCGAACATGAAAAAAAGTGGATTTTTCCTTCAAGGTATATCCTAGTAGATACCTTCAAGTTACCCATGAAGGTATTATAAGGCCATTTACAACATCTCTTAGGAGATACATAGAAATTCATTTTCATACATTCAAGGGGACAATGAAGTTATCTCCTCAAAGATACCTTTAAAACATGCATAAGGGTACCCTTGAAGGTATTACAAGGTCCTCAAGGTATATTTGAAGGCACTATTGGGTGAACATTGAAGGGCCTTGTAATACCTTCAAGGGTACCCTTATGCATGTTTTAAAGGTATCTCCTTAAAGGCACTGTTATAGCCAACATACCCCACTTTTTTGTTGACACAAGTGTAACCCACCTCGATCCATGAGAGAACATTCCATGTTCTGAAAAACAATCTACTACATTATGTTCTAATGTTTTGAGCAATCAACATGTGGCTATGTTCAGTCTTAGATACCAAGTGTATTTATGTCCATAATTATATGCTTATATTGTTATATCCTTTTAGGTTTTACCTCATACAATGATTTTTTATGTGCTCATTAATTATCTTTGGTGTTACTCTAATGTGTTGATATAACATATGTTTGATTTTAGTCCTAGAAGCTACAAATGTTCATGTGTATAAAACCTATATTATTATTTTTTTACATATTTTAGGTTTTTACTTTATATATATTTTGGTAGTAACTTACTAATGTTTTAAAAAAAAATTCCAAGTCTTATGCCTTTGGAGGATTTTAATTTTCAGCATTCCAATGTTTACTATTTACACATCATAGTTGAAGTTTTGTGAATTGGACTTGGCTTTTGTGTCCCAAGTTTTACACTTTGATATTCCAATTATTACAAAATTATCTTCAATATTTACCTCTCAGATATTAATCTTTATATTTTTCATATTGAAAAATGATATTTGGTACTTGAGTCCTTTGCATTTAATGCCTTCATAATTTGATCATTGGATTTTGACCTTTGGGATTTGAGTATTTAAACTTGGTCTTTAAGTTTAGGGTTTAGTGTTTAGGGTTTTGGATTAGGATCTAAGGCTTATATTTTTGGGTTTAGGTGTTTTGAAGACCCTCACATTCTATGTTTACATAAAGGGATAAAAGTAACAAGTTAACTCTTGAGTGAATTCCAAGTGTCAATGAATAATAAGAAGGTGGATAAAGTATGAAGGCATGAGTAGGTGACACCTATCTGATATTAATGAATATACATTATGACTATGTAAAGTGTAAATCCATGTATACACCTACCAAGATGATTGATAAAATATGAATTAAACTCAAGAGTAGATGTGAGACATTATGAATTTATGTCGCACAAACTCCATTAAGATAGTTGATCTCCATAGATATAATTATGAGACATTGGCACATCCTAAAATATTGAATTCATATCAAACTCAAACTATTGACATATATTTATCCCTATTTATTTGATTTCTATATAAAATAAGATAGTTTGATTCAATTACCAAGCTAAATCTAGTTACAATCTCATAGGTAGAGCACTTGCAGTCATGGCATCCTCATCTAAACTATCCAAGGCACACCCCCTATTGTCTAAATTCTCCTTAAAGATTCAAAATATTATAAGGACACCATATTAGAACCTAAGTTATTAGAGGGTAAGTACCCATATTAAAATGGTCTCTTGGATACTGTCAAATATGTTGATGTTGTAATGGATGATAAAAATGTCTCCATAGAAACAACACCTAATGTCTGAATTTTGTTGTAGCTAAATTAGAGGTAATACCATTTAATTTAACTTATTAGAGATTTATTATTTTATGTCCACATAGCATATGGTGGTTTTCTACACCAAATAGGAAAAACCATAGTGGTGGCATGTCTCTCCAGAGAGGCTTTCACTTGATTCTTGCAACACTTAGAAGATGCAAAGGATTCATATGATGGCACCAAATGGTAACTTGGCAAAAGGAAAACTTGATTTTAGACACACTCTAAAAATGGATTCAACCTGAGGAGAAGGTAATTTTCAAGAAAAGAACTCAATTTTAATTAAACAGTTCAGAATGTGGATTTGGATTGGGGTGAAATTATTGAATCAGTTGTATAGGTATCCTTCCATCCATTATGTTTCCCTAGATTGGTTTCCCTTACTTGATATATTTTTGACTTCCCAACTCACCATCTGATTAGGAGAGATTCTAAGTGTTTGAATCCAAGATCAAATATATAAAATAGACAAGAGGCCACTAGGTGGTAGTTTTAACATGATGTCATATCTCATACATGCAGTGTTGGGAACAATTCACAGAACCAAAGTACAACTCTAGAATTAGCTTATGGAGAGTATTATAAATACAGTATGTGATTATTTATAATGCATGTACATTTATTGTTACCATCAATTACATAAAATAGGTTAAAGATTCTAAATAAACACATTTAATTTAGCCATGCTAAGTTATCTCATGATTACATATATTATAAAATATAGAGATAACTCTAAGTGTACATGCATATGCACTATAATTTTATAATCAAGTTAAAAATAAGATTTAATCTAGTTGTATGTAGTTACATGTAACTTTGGTTGAATGACAATTTTTGATAACTAGGCTCATTAGGTTATTGGTGGAGCTGAATAAGATGGCGGTGTGGAGGATGTTGATCCAAGTACATTTGTTGTTGCTTCCTTTTGCACTTTGAGCTGTAAGTAATGCTAATGATATTTTTTATAGTCCTACTTGATTATATACATGTTAATAAATGATGGCCTATTGATTCTTTCAACTTCTTATATTAGTTTGAGGTGTTCAGTGTTAGTGATCCTAAACATGAACTTAAATACCTCAACCTCAGTCACTTTCTTTCTATAAAATTCAAGCTTCTCCTAATATTATATTTTTTTATTCCTTGGATATCTTACTTGAAATCCCTTGAATTAACATCTTTAAATGAGTTTAATATGGTATTATCTATTGATTTGTTCTCTAGAGTTTTAACTGGACTTACTTTTATCTCATGTAAAATTTTCATAACCTATTGCTCATGTTCTTGGAACCTAGGTATTAATTCTTGATATTATTTTACCCACTTTCTAGCCTAAAACATTCTCACCAATACCAAGATGATGTCATTAGAGTATTCTGCTAGTGTCATGATCTTTAATTGACTATACTCTTTATTAAAACTATATGTTACCAAAAAATTATTTTTTAGAAGCAACTAAATAGGGAAAAGAAAAATTTTGAAGTGTTGTTATTAATGATGTTTTATATGTACCTAAGATTAAAATAATTTTATATCTTTTTCTCAACTTAAAAGTGATAATTTAATTGTAACATTGCTTAAAGATAGATTGTCCATTAAAAATCAATCAGGTTCCTTGATTGTTGAAGGTGTTCAAAAGAATGGTTTATATATCTTTTCTCCTTCTTCTACATGTTTAATTTCATCACATAATAAGAATGAAACTTAGTTATGGCATGAAATATAAGGACATGTTAATTTTATAAGTTTACATGATATCTCTACAAATAATCTTATTGTTGGACTTCCTTTTATCCCCTCTTATCATGAAACTTATGAGGGTTGATTACGTGGTAAGTAACATACTAACCCCTTTCACAAGAATCATGATCCAAATTCCTCACATCCTTTAGAATTGATTCATAATGATGTTTTAGGACCTATTGAAGTTTTATCTCTTAATGATTATTTGTATACTATTAATTTTATTGATGTTTATATTACAATTATTTGGTCTTATTTCATTAAAAAGAAAACTAATGTTTTTTTAAAGTTTAAAGAACTTAAAGCTTATGTTGAAAAGTCATCTATTTTTTTAATTAAGATATTAAGAAATGATAATTTTGTTGAATATATTAGTAAAGAGCTTGATTCTTTTTGCATTAGTTGTGGTATCCAAATGGAATTAACAATTTCCTATTCCCCTCAGCAAAATGGTATTTTTGAAAAGAAAAACTGCACCATCACAGAAATGGCTAGAACAATGTTGCAATATGCAAATGTTCCTAAGTTATTATGGGCCAAAGCCATGAGCATTATTGTTAATATTATAAATAGAGTCCCTACCAAAGCCTTGCATCTTATACCCCTTTAGAAATGTGGACTAAAAAGAAACTTAGTGTGGCTCATCTCAAGATTTTTGGCAGTCCTACTTCTATCTTTGTCCCTAAAGTTAAGAGGAAGAAGCTTGATTCCACTTCCTATTTTTGCATTTTTTTAGGTTATAGAAGTAAAAAAAAAGGTTTAAGAGTGTATGATCCATCTAAACATCAGATCATTGAGAATAGGAATGTTTTCATTCTTGAAAAATCCTTTTGTGAGTGCTCTATGGAACCTCCTCAATGTTATTTTATTAATGAACCTACCTCTCATGTTTCTCCTAGTGATGAAATAGATGCCCTTGAGGAAGCTGATCCAATTTTAGATAACTTAGAGTCTGAGGAACCCCTTGAGTTTCATGTTCAATCTAAAAGACCTAAATGGGTAGAATGTCAAATTCAATCTTCTAGTATTGATAACCATAATAAATTAACTATAATTTAACATTCTTATCATGCATTAATGACTATGTATGAATTTAAACTTCAATCATTTGAGGAAGCTACTCAAGATAATAGATGGAATGTTGTTAAATAGGTTGAATATAATGCCTTAATCAAAAATTAGACTTGAGATCTTATCCCTCCTCTGCCTAAAAGGCATATTGTTAGTTATTTGTGGTTTTTTAAGATAAAATATAATTCAATTGATAAAATTGAAAAATCTAAAGCTAGATTAATTGCTCATGGGTTTACTCAAAAAATCAAGATGGACTATGTTGAAACCTTTGCTCCTATAGTAAAAATGAGTATTATTAGAATTCTTATTACACTTTTAGCGTTATCCACCAAATAGATGTCAAGGATGCACTTATAAATGGTGATTTAGAAAAATAAATCTACATGACTCATCTTAAGGGTTTCACTAATCCTAATATAGGACATTATGTATACAAGTTAAAAAAAATCTCTGTATGGTTTAAAACAAGCTCCTCGAGCTTGGTATTCTAAAATTACTTCTTTTTTCAAAGAATTAGGTGTTGCTAACTACTATTTAGATAATGATCTCTTTTTTAAATTTTAAAATGGTCATTTTATTCTAATTGTATTATATGTTGATGATTTGTTGATTACTAACAATCTATCTAGTTTAATTCATAAATATAAGGATAAACTAAGTTAAATATATGAAATGATTGATTTAGGCATTATGCATCATTTTTTAAGAATGGTTATATTTAAAGATAAAAATTATATTATTGTATCATAATCTCAGTATGTTCATAACCTTCTTGTTAAGTTTAACATGCTTGATTGTAAATATTATTCTACTCTTATTGAAGTAGGTGTTAAACTTAATCCAAAACTTACATGTGAAAAAGCTAACCCTGCTTGATATAGACTGCTTGTTGGTAGTTTGATTTATCTAACCATTATTAGGTTAGATATTTTATATGATGTTGGTGTTGCTTCTAGATTTATGCAGGATCCATATTTGGATCATTGAAAATTATCTAAATGAATTCTTCATTATATCAAAGTAACTGTAAACTATGGTTTATTTTATTCATCCATTGAAAATACTAATTTATATGGTTATTATGATGTTGACCATGCTAGTGATACTTTAGATTATAAATCTAATTTTGAATATGTGTTTAAGTTTGGTGCAGGGGATATCGCTTGGAACAATAAGAAGTAACCTACTATTTATCTCTCTTCTAAAAAAGTTGAGTACAAAAGTGATATGGAAGCTACTAAAGAATCCATGTGGCTATAAAATCTATTGGGATAACTTTATTTATATGTTTCTCAAAGTACCAGCCTTCACTTTGATAACCAAAGTTGTATAGCTCTCATGAAAAATCTAGTGTAGCACCAAAGAACTAAACACATTAAAGTTCGTGTGCATTTCATCCTAGAGAAAGTCCTCAATGGTGATATTAATTTGAAGCTATATCCTATAGATGAACAAGTGGTAGATATCTTTACAAAACCACTTGGTGGTACCAAGTTTTGTCAATTTCATGCAATGTTAGGCTTTTTAGAGTTGCCATTGAGGAGGAGTGTGCATGACAATGCCACTTCCTAATGTCCATGTGTTTCTTCACTTTCTCTATACTTCTTCTCATTATAAAGCATTGTAAACTTCATGTGGAAGTTATGTGATTTAAGTAAACTTCATTTGGAAGTTTTAATTTTGTATCCCAATACATTAAAAATCATAATTTGTAATAGAGGTCCTTATGTTATAAAAGGATCCAAATATGCTTAGATGATTATTCAAGATAAATTGTGATATGTAGTCTCATGATCATGTTAGACTAAACTTAATTTTAAGTAGTTTATGGATTATAATTACTTTTGTTTTAAAAGGTGATGTTTGGCATGATGAAGGTTCTTAAATCCTTTAATTGTGTACATAGTATAATTCTTTTTCTTAAGGTGACTATGACATTAATCCTCACTTAGCATTAAGAGGGAGTGTTATAAAAATTAATCCTAAGTGGGCCTATATGTCCCTTAACCTTGGTAATTATTAAATAATAAATAATATATTGTTTATTAACTCAAGGTATAAGTATCATGTAAATAAATAATCATATTATAGTTGTTTAATATCTATCAAATATTAATTAATTATTTTCTATTAGGATGGATGGACCCATCATTTTCACAATGGTCACCTCCCTTGATATTTCAATATAAATAGGGTTTTTATCCTATTGTGAAATCATATCATGAATATGAAATTATTTGATCACATTCAATTTGTGAGTTTTGTGAAGTACTGTGTGAAGAAATGAGAAGTAAAAGTTAATGTATTGGGTACAGAGTTTCTCATATTTGAATAATTATCATCTTTTGGGGTTTTCACCTCTTTGAGGTTTTCCCACCTTAAATCTTTGTGTTATATTATATGTGTGCTTTGTTATTCATAAACACTTATAGATCCATCATTTATGCATATTGCATTACATTTATCTTTTCATGATCTTCAATTGATTGTACTCTTCATTGAAAGTATATGTTACTAGAAAATTCAATTTATTTTCATCCTCCTTAAGAGAATTGAACAATTTGGTCATGGAAATTAATTGGGGAGTAACCCCTTTTTTCATCAGCTCAATGGTTTGCAATGAGTTTTATAAACTTGTTACATCTATTTGAACATTAATATGTATTTCCATTGGCACTTGAATAATTAGTTGTTTCTATAATACTCATTTCAATTTATCTCTCATCTCCTGCATGGCCATCTTAGTATTTTTCATGAAGTTCTTGAAGATTGTCATGTGTATCATTAAAAGTGTAGGGGTATTCACTCTGGGGAGCTTGTCCTAGCTACTGTGAGAGAGAGAATAGATCTTCCCTTGGTTCTAAGATTATACCCTCACTAGATTTATTTTGAATTTTACTCTTTCTAACTTTCCAAATTGTATTGGTTGTCCTATCAATTACTGAGCTTATTGTTGGCAATCTAGTTAGTTGTGAGGTTTATGTTCCCTAAATCCCTAGTATTTTTTCCTAGTTAAGAATTGGTAAACCTTGTGTTCTTTCAGAAACATGGGCTACTTGAATAATGGATGAAAGATGAATTTGGATCTAATCAGGGATTGTAGGAAAGATGATCCTTTACTAATCATTTAGATCATTTTTTGGCAATGGATGCACTACATTAGTGAATTCTTAGAGTGGCATAATTGGGGTTTGAATGGTGTTAAAAATTGGTAATGGCATCCCTAATTAGATGGTATATGCATCTAACGTTGTATCTAAAATAAAAATGGATTGAATAGGTAGGAACTTGAATGTTGGCTTCCTTATAGCAATTATTGAGGTGTTAGTGGTAGTGGTGACTAGTGAAACTAATTGGGCCAATGAGGCCTCTATTTTATTCAGTGAGATTTTTGATAAATTATAAAATAGAGTTAGAACACTTGGATCAGGTGGTGCACAAATGGGTGAAAACCCATCAATACTATAACTATCAACAATAGAAACATTAAGAGAGGGCATGGTACCACCAAAATAAAATTGAGTTAGACCAAAAGTGACTAGGGTTTACAATACACAAGGAAGATTAAATATAGAAATAGATATATTAGAAGAAATGATGGGAACAACATTAGTCATTAAACTACTGGGGATATTATCAATGTTGGAAGAAACAAGAGTAGAACAATAATAACATTAGGGAAAGATGTAGGCCAAGATGCAATTACCTATAATAGTCTTTTTCTAGTCTTAGGATCAAGGAGATCCTATGGTTGCTCTTCCATCACTAGTTATTTTACATTTAATTATTGCATGCTCAACACATTAGCATTTTATAACTCTTCCCCTTCTTTTGAAGAGTAATCCACTAGGTTTATTACTTTCAATTATTTCTACACAAGTCAAGGGATAGGTGCATTGCCTCTTCTCTGAGATAGAGGGGTAGTTGTAGCATTTGATGTTAATAATGACCTAAAAGGTGATTTTTATAACTCTGTATCTCCTCCTTACTCTAAGTATAGTTCTATTTCAATACCCCCTCCTTTAATATACATTTATTCAATATCTTCTTGGGGGTTGTCTCTTGTGGAGATATAGAGGAGGTATTGGAGTCATAAATGTCTTGCCTATCTTCATCAATAGGCTCTTGATCAATTCTTGGTGGTGGTGAGGTTTCTTCTAATTCTCCTTGATACTCAACCATCTCAATATTTATATGTCCTATTTTATGGGGTTGTGGATTTGAATCTTGTTATAAATCAAAAGGTATCCATTGAGGAGTAGAAGGCACATAGAATTTGGCATCATCAATTGTGAGAGTAGGGTTACTTTGAATAATTATAAGTACTTGCTCAGTCAACCCATCAATTAATGCTCTCTCAAGTACCACTTGATAATATTTTGCATTCCAAAAGATAACATCTTTTTCATAATAGACATGCTTATATTGGATGCCTAACCTTATCAAACACCTATGGAATTTATTCTGTGGATCCTAATCTCTATGAGGCTGAGTGGGAAGTGCATAATTTTATCTCAATATAGTATTGGTGATAAATTTCCTTATGTAATAATACATAATTCAACCTATGATAATTGATTTCCCAAAGAATGTCCCTTTTTTCTTCTCCTTCAGGTCATATTCAATGATGTGACAAATCTGGTATGCAATTTCATGTTTTGTAAGTTTATCTAGGATAAACCTGGGTAAATAGAGAGGTTCAACCTTATTTCCCTCTATCATTATGACTGTGTAATTAGGGTATACAATATAATCACCCCTAGACTTAAGTGTCTTCTTGATGTAATAAAAGAGTCTAGGTATTAACTCCTCATGAATTGTCTGCCATACTTGTGTGTAAACTTATTCTAATATTCAGACTAAATGTTTATGGTAAAAAAAATGTATATTAATGAGAAAGAATCACATACCATGTTTCTAATACTGTCCATATGTGAACTCTAGAGTTGTCTTTTGGTTCTGTGAATTGTTTCCAATATTGAGTCCATGAGATAGGACATCATGTAAAAACTACCACCTAGTGGCCTCTTGTCTATGTGTTGTGTTTGCTCTTAGATTCAAAAACTTACATTCTCTCCTAGTTATATGGTGAGTTGGGAGTTCAATATGATGTCAATGAAGGGAATCCAATCCATGAATACATAATGGATAGAAGGATACCTATACAACCAATTCAATAGTGTCATCCCAATCTTAATCCCCATTCTAAATTGTTTAATTGAAATTGGGATGTTTTTATTGAAAATTAACTTCTCCCTAGGTTGAATTCATTTTTATATTGTGTCTACAATCATGTTCTCCTTTTGCTAAGTTACTAGTCTATGCCTATTTTATGAAGCCTCTACATCTTCTGATAGCTACAAGTATCTATTGAAAGCTTCTCTGGAGAGACATGACACCACTATGGTTTTTCCTATTTGGTGTAGAAAACCACCATCTATTATGTGTCCATAAAATAATAAATATTAAATAAGTTCAATACAAGGCATTACCTCTAGTTTTGTCACATCAAAATTTAGTTTTTGTCACTTCAGAGGAAGTAAATCTATTATCAATCATTGTTTCTCTAGAGTTAAATCTTCATCATCCATTACAACATCAACATATTTGATAGCATCCCAAAGATTATTATAATATGGGTACTTACCCTTGAATACCTTAGGTTTTAATATGGTATCTTTATACTCTATTGAATCTTTAATGGATAATTTAGATAATATGGGGTATGCCCTAGATAGTTTAGATCGGGATGTCATGACTACAAGTGTTATGCCTGTGAGACTACATCTAGAATTATCTTGGTAATTGATTCAAAATATTATTATATATATGAAACAAATAAATAGGGATCTACATACATAAATATCTTGAGTTTGATATGAATTTAATAGTTTAGGATGTGCTAATGTCTCACAATTATATCCAGGGAGATCAGTTATCTTATACAGTTCATGCAATATTAATGCATAATCACTCAAATCCACTATTGAGTTTAATTCATATTTTATCAATCAGCTTGGTAGGTGTATATGTGGATTACCACTTTACATAGCCATAATATCTAGTCATCAATATCAAATAGGTGTCACCTACTCGTGCCTTCATACTTTATCCACCTTATTATTGTTCATCAACACTTGGAATTCGATCAAGAGTTGACTTGGTATATTTCTCCCTTTGTGTAAACATAGAATGTGAGGGTCTTCAAAAAAACTAAAACCAAAACCCTAAACACTAAACCTTAAACCCTAAACTCGAATACCAAATTGAAATACTCAAATCTTGAAGGTCAAAATCTGATGCACAAATTATAAAGGCATAAAATGTGAAGGACTCAGTTGTCAAATATCATCTCACAATACATGAAATATAAAGAGTAATCTCTAAGATGCAAAGCTAAAAGATAAATTTGTAATAATGGGAATGTCAAAGTGTAAAACTTGAGATGTAAAATCCAAAGACTGATTTGTAAAATGTGAACTATGAAGTGTAAATAGTAAACACTAGAATGCCGAAGATCAAAATCCTATAAAGGCATAAAACTTAGAAAATTTTGTGAAAACATTAGTAAGTTAGTCCCAAAAAATGTATAAAGTAAAACCCTAAAATATATAACAAAATAATATTATAGGTTTTATACACATGAACATTTATATCTTCTAGGACTAAAACAAAACATATTTCATATCGACACATTAGATTAACGCCAAAGATAGTTCCTGAGCACATGGAAGATCATTACATGAGGTAAAACCTAAAAGGATATAACAATATAAGTATAGAATTATGGACATGACTACCTTTGGTATCTAAGACTGAACAGGACCACATGTTGATTACTCAAAACATTAGAACATAATGCAGTAGATTATTTTTCAAAACATGGAATGTTTTCTCATGGATCAAGTTGGACCACACTTGTATCAGCAAAAAAGTGGGATATGTTGGCTATAATAGTGTCTTTAAGGAGATACCTTTAAAACATGCATAAGGGTACCCTTGAAGGTATTATAAGGCCTTTCACAGTAGCATTGACCAATTTTTTCCCCTAGGCCAAAAAGAGTCAACCCCTATAGTTTGAAACTTGCTTGTTAGCTTTGTTAATGAGTCATAAGCCTTGTTTGAGAAAACTAAGATAATTTAACGTATTTTGAGGTTTTTGATAATGTTAAGGTTTTCATTATGATGAATGTGAGTCTTCCCAAAGCCTCTTTCTTGCATGAGTTGATAAATCCAATGATGAATAAATCATTTGAAGTCTTAAAAGGTTTTAGAGAGATATATGTCCTCTTTATGAGATCATCCAATATGCATTAGCCTTCTTTGAAATTGTAAGTGTTTTTTAAGGATTCTAAAGCCACTTTGGTCAAGATGAAATACACATATTATACATTTTTAAAATATATTAAATTATTTATCCAATGTGTATATAGGCCATAGATGTTAGTAAAATCCATAAGGTAGTCAATATTATAGTTTCAACACCAAAAAAGGTAGTTTAAAGTACTTATATGGAATTAATGAGCTCATCTTCAAGTAAAAATGGTTTCATAGTGTCTCTTCATCTTCCAAAAAACATTTTTACCCTCAATCAATTTAAACATGTCCTAAAAGTCTCAAATTTGCTTCAGAACCTCCATTGCTCTCTTCACAAGCTCACAAAGGTAGTTTTCATGTGTATGGTATGGCCAGGAGAGATAAATTTAGAGGATAGGATATTGGAAATGTTAAGGATCCTAAGCACCTTCAGGTTTGTGTAATTTGTTTGCATATCCATCCCCTCTCCTTTACGAACAATCGCTAAGACTCTAAGGTGGTCTAAAGCTACCTACAAACCCCATAGGCTTAATTTTCTCCTTAGAATCATAGTTTAAAGTAAGTTAAATGCATAATAAAAATTAAATATTTGTATGTTCTATTCAGACATTACATGTGTTTCTCCAAGACACACTTGGCACGTGTGACCTCAATTTGGTAAGAAATTTCCATTATACATAGTTTGCAAAGTTGATTGTCATGGTCTTTTGTTTGTTCCAAAATTTTTAATGTTTTAAGGAGTGAAATGAGTGTATTTCACCATGTTTAAAATATTTAAATTTAATTCCAATTTCATCAATTTCTCCATTGTCTACTCCAATACCACCTTTTCTAAGTAACATGCAATAGACTTGATTTTTGGACTATGTGTGTAACTCCAAGCTCAAAAGTGGATTGAAGGGTGTGAATGTTGCATCATAAATGTTATATTAAGGTCATGATTACATAATAAAGGTAATGATATACTATAAAAACATGCTCAGAGCTCAAGAGATCAAGCTTGCACTATATAAATGCCTAAAACATGAGGAATGCAGACCTACAAGTCTACAGACTTATAGTTCTGAATTTCATGAGAAATGTTTTTGAAATGTGTATTAAGGTTGGGTATTGAAGGTGTAAAAAATGAGATAAATATATTTTTTTCACATTTGGATATCATCAACATCGTGGAGAGGTGTGATTTCAAAACCAATGTTCAAAATAATTAATGATCACCTACAGGCCTCGAGATAGTTTTCAAGCTTGAAAGAGGATATGCAATACATGCCATTTGGAAATGAGGTTGTGTTGAGAAGTGTGACTACATGGGAATAATTGAATATTAAGAGGGTATTTAAGACAATTTCAAGTTCATTCAATTTAATTCAAGTTCATTTAATATATAATTCATTTTAAACTCATAATCACTCAACCATAACCATGGAGTTAGGCCCGTGTGAGACCATGAGTCAAGAAACATATGATAGATCAAACTGAGGTATGAAGGTTGAAATAAATATAAAAATGGTTTTTAAAATATCTTAGTGAATAAATGCATTGGAAAGTCTTTTTAGACTGTATGAGCTCCCCTTTAGGCTTAGCAGGCCTGACAAAGCAATCACCAATTATAGAGGCCTGCGTATGAAAAGTTGTAATAAGAGTTTGGTGTTGAAGGTAATATGGGGATATAAAAGCTATAAAAAGGTGATGAATACTTAAATTATATATTCATGAAGTTTTTAGACTTTTCCAATGTCAAAACAAATGCATTGAAAAGTGAGCAAGAGTTTAATTAGGCTCATAAAGCCTAAAAAGGCCTACACATACCTGTGTATGAACTTAAGAAGATTTTCAAGTTTGGAAATTTTATAAGACCATAAATGTCATAGGGAGGAATTCCATGGTGATAAGGATCATAGGATAACCCTTTATTTTTGTTTGAGATCATCAAATTACTAAGATTCAAATAGTAAAGGTCATATCTCTAATTTACAGTCATAAACCCAAATTATAAGCTATAGGTCCATGTTTGGCAAGTTACAAAGCCTGTATATGATCATATGGAGATAGACCTAAACATAGAGAGATGTATTGGGGTATAAAGAGACATGTTAAAGGACTATGACATTCAATAATATTGGTTAGCCTCAAGAATAAGTAATGAGTGCTAAAAGAGGCCTACAGGCCTAGAACCCTTATAAGTTTGTTATGGCCAATACGATCAAACCCTGAGCACATGGACACCTAGAAAGGTAAAGTAAACACATTAAATCATGGAGAACGATGTGCCAAATACCATAAGTATGGTTGATATCAAAATTTTGCAATTTTAGGGGTATTATTCTTATCAAAACTCTGCCCTCAGTCTTCATATAGCTAATCAACTTGAGAAGCCATTTTTGATTGCTTAGTACCCTTTGGAAGAGTTACATGGGAACTCAGGCTCATAAGGGATGTTATAGGGTCTTCCCTATTCCCACTTCTTTTTAATTTTTTGGGATGTTGCCCTTGTGCTTTATGAACCATCTTTAAGATGGTAAGCACTAAAAACCCCTGTTAAACCCTCCTAAAGGACTTGATGAGAGAATGGATGGTTTTAATGTCTTTAGATGGACTAGTATGGATTGTAAATGACCCAAATGACTCTCACAACTCCCATGGATACCTGAAGAACACACTTGAAGGGTACATTGTATGAAATAAGCTAAAGAAGCCCATTTGTAGGTCTGTTTATGAATATTCAAGGTGGTGTTGAGCACCAAACCAATTGGATAGGCTTGATAATAAAATAAAAAAATTGCATAATCTATCATACAACTCCATAAGTCTTGTAAAATAGTATTTGTATCTTTGAAGTAAATATTTTAGGCCTAGAGGAGTAAATACACTATTTTGTTAACTAAGAAACCCTATTATAAACCTATGAAGTACCCTTGGAGGACTTTATTCTATATTTTTCATCTATTTATGATGTTTTAGGCACCAACAAGCAACAACCAAACATTGTAACATGTTAATTCCTTGGAAACCCACTCAAGTTGCTTCTTTCTTAGGCATGAACATGCTTTTATGTTAGGGTTTTGACAATTTATTGGTCCACCCATTTGTACAAGGTTTGAGAACCCGAAATTTGACATGGATCTTGGTTTTAGGTTATATAAAATTAATCACACACTTTATAGAAGTTACACTTGTGTGGGAGTCCATTTGAGAAAAAAAACTCAATTTTTAGGCTTAGAGGCCTAATTAAGGCCTAATTGGGGAGAGAGATTAGAAAAAAAGGGCACTTTCACTCACTTCAATTCATGAAATTTGGCATAGATATATAAGGTAATAATAGGTACTCAAAAACATCTTTGGTTTCCAAGTATAATTTGTAAATTCTTCTACACAAGGAGGTTTGTATGTTTTTAGGGCTACATGTAATTGAGTGCTAATGAGAGATTTAGGTACAAGATGAAGTATTAGAGAGAATTTTGGGCCTTAAAATGAGTTTTTTAAGGTATTTTGTGATATCAAGATGCCTTTCATGGAGAATAATTGTACTTATCAAGGAAAAGTCATGATTTGACACTTACAAGCAAGAATAGGTGTAATAAGGCCAAGTGTTCTTCAAGACACTTAAGAGGTGTAATCATCATTGAGATTTTAGTTTTAAGAGATTCTAAACTGATTCAAGTTATCAAGATCAAGGTAAGAAAGGTAACTTAGCATTACTTGATTACTAAAGTGAGCCATTTGTCCATTTCTATGCCAAGATAAGGGCAATTTTGAAGAGGAGATCAATGTGTCAAGCAAGGTTTGAAAATCTTATGCCATTTGGAATAAGATGCAACTTCAAGGATGAAACACATGTCCTTAAAGACCTGATGAGATAGTTTATAACTCCTTGATTGTAACTCTCTTGAGAGACACTTGTCACTTCTCTTTCCTACACCCTTCTCTCTTCTTCTCTCTCATTTCTTTATTTGTTCAACCTTGATAGGCTATGTATGTATCCTTCACATGGGTATGGTAAATCATTCCCCATTTGAAAGCCTTTGATCAATGATAAAATATTTTTTTACCTCTTCCTTTGATAATTTCAATTTGTTTGCATGACTATTTAATCTTTTCAAGTGATTAACTTTGCTTCATTGACATGTTATTCATTTCTAACATTCATATTCACTTTGAAACTCTTTTTGCAGGTCTAGTGAAGTGTAAAGGTTGAGTGAGTTTTTTATTCACTAGTGTCATTATATTACATCTTGTTTAGTCCTCCTATCCTAAACATCTATCAAAACCTCCATAATTAATTATTGATATTGAGAGGCAAATTAAGAGTAGTGTTTATTTGAAGTTAGTCTCATGGGTTAATGTGCACATGTAGTTGGTTGGTAGTGTTCAAACTATTTTTGTGCATCACCTCCATTAGAGTAGGTTTCTATCCCTTTTCCTATCAATTTGGTATATTAGTGAATGATCCTAAGTGATACATCAAAGGGATCTATCCCTATAACCTAGATATTCAATCCACCTAAAGGTCACCTAAAACCTTGGATTATCTCCATGTTATCACAAATTTGGAATGATTGAACTACCTTCCAAGGGTGAAAATTTGGGCTATAACAATTTTGGCACACTTGATGGGAATAAGGTGCAAAGTGATATAAGGATTGTTGGTTTTTTCCTTTTACATAGAAGCCTTTGGAGGCATTTAAAACATTAAAGATAACTCTAATATTAATCAGTTGGTTCTAGCATCTTAGGCACTTGTTCAAATTAAGTTGTGTTTTCAAATCGCTATCTTGATGAAGTTGTTATGGTTGAGTTTAAAGTGAATTTAAATTTCATGTAAGTTGATATGGCATCTTAGGCTTATGTTATTCCTGATCATACCTATTATGAGCTTTATCATTCCTATAATGATCCATATCAACCTCACTATGAGCCTTGTCATGAGTCATATCAGTCCTATGATCAACATTCTCAAAACCATGTTATCTATAGCCAACATATCCACTTTTCAAATTAGTCTATTTCAAGTTTCAAGAAAACTATCTTGGGCTATAAGAGGTATATGATAGGTCTTAACACACAAAAATAGTATGGCCAAAATGTCCCTAGTCATCTCATTTATAATGTGAGGGACTCATTGCAACTAATGAATATAAAATAGGCACCTATTAAGATAACCAATTAGAAAATCCTCTCAAGTGATATGATGGATATAATTGGTCAAATTCAAAGCATAGAGGATAATCTAAGAGTTCATAAAGGACAATAGGTTCAATGTTATCAACCACATGTGTCTTCATATATACCACCTCAGACCTTATATGTGCCACCCATTCTTCCCCAAGGGACCATTTCAAGTGAGATTCAAGGTGCTCCAAGTCCTTCACATACCTCTCAAACTTTCCCTTATTGGGAATCAATCGAAGATAACATTCAAAAAAAGGAAGAGTTTATTGTTGAATAACCTATTTTTGAGAACCAAGACAAAGCATAATTAGAGAGCTTGATGTCCACTTAGAGGAGAGATAATGAAACTATTTTGGCAGAAAATTCTACTCCTCTTCCTCAAGAACCCCCCAATAAGTCCTTAAATATTCCAAGTTAGAATTAAGTGGTTAAATCATGGGGTAAAAAAAGTGAGACAAGAATAGATTGGGGAGTTGAAGTCAAGGAAGAATCTGAACCTATGCAAGTCCTTCCCATCCCTCCACAAGAACCCTCTTGCATCACATATCATCCTTATTGTGCTTATTATCCTCATGAAGTCATTGACCACCTTCAATAAAATAAATTCCAAGAGAATATAGACAAAAAATTGAAGCCTTGGAATCAAAAATGAAGAAATTTAAATCAAGCCAAGATTTATAGATTGAAACCAAATAATACCTTGGGCCTATTCAAGCCCCATTTTACCTTCCTCAAGAACCTAAATATTTTCCATCTTAGAGGTCTATATAATAAGGCATTCAATATAAGAGGGAGGTCCTAGTTGAGAGGATTATAAATTAAGTTCTAGCTAATAATGAACCTCAAGGATGATATAAGGATAATTAAATGGTTGTTGAGAAGGATGAGACACTCATATCACAATTAAATGTGCTCTCTCTTCAATAATTCTTTCAATAATCCACCATCCCCAAGGTCTCAAGTTTCAAGAACACATTATCTCAATTTCCAAGCCAATTCATGAGCCACCTACCATACCTCATGTTCCCTCTAAAACTCATGAACGTATTCATCACCCTCCCATCATCTCCCTTCTTGAAGAGGAACCTATTCTATAGAAGATAGAAGAAGAAGTTACAACTGCAAGTGAGTTTCAAAGAGAATGTGATGAAGATGATTAAAGTGTGTATGAAGAATAACTATTTATTAGCACTCCACTTGGGGAAGAAAAGGGAAAATCATTTTTCAAGGATGAAGTGAAAGGGAATCTTGGAGAAAGAGTAAAAGTTGATTAAGCTAATACAATAGAAAAAGAAGCTTCCAAATATGTGTTTCAAGTTGTACCTCTTCAAGTGGGACGTCAAGAGAAGGATGAAAATGTGTGTCAGTATTACCTAAAAATTTGTAATAAATTTAAGACTCTTCTAGGGTGTATATCTCCTTTTGAATAGATTGAGGATGTTCTTAAGGCTACTTTCCTTATTGAAGGCTAATGTGAGAAGCTCTAAGGTACCAATTTTTAGGTTTCTGCTATGAACCAAGAAGTAGTCATGATTGACTTAACTTCAAACATCAAGAGAGATCATGAAAAGGTTGTTGAGACACAATATGATTATGTCTACATTTTAGACACGAGTCTTAATGATCCACTTGAGATAATTCCAATCATGTTGTCAAGCAAGAATAATGGCCCACCAGATGATATAGTCAAAGTGTAGCTTGTTTTATAACATATCTCACCTCATAAATCAGCTAATATAAAAAACTTACCCTTTGATCGAGGAGGAGGAAAATGTGTTTAGGTTAGTTGTACATAGCATGTTTCCTTATGTGTGTTGTGTCTTATTTTCCATAAGTGCTTATCTATCACATACGTGTGTCTTGTGTTTGTTTCCTTTGTTTTATGTGTTTGTCCTTATTTTTTATGTCTTGAAGGTCAATCAGTTGTCTTGACATGGTCAAAACATTTGCAGTCAAGTGTCAAAGTCTAATCAGGTCTATATTTGAGTGCAACTGATTCCATTGCCTAATGGATGGACTAGGCAAATGGTCTAGTAAGCATAACAAGCATGCTACCCCTGTGAATCACCAAATTGTTGGCCAATTTTTTCCCCTAGGCTAAAAATGGTCAACCCCTATAGTTTGAAACATGCTTGTTAGCCTTATTAATGAGTCATAAGCCTTGTTTGAGGAAATTAAGGTAATTTAGCATATTTAAGGTTTTTGATAATTTTAATGTTTTCATTGTGGCCAATGTGAGTCTTCTCAAATCATCTTTATTGCATAAGTTTATAAATCTAGTGGTGAATAAATCATTTGAAGTCTTAGATAGATATATATCCTCTTTATGAGATCATCTAATATGCATTAGCCTTATTTACAACTATAAGTGTTTTTTAAGGGTACTAAATCCACTTCCAAATATGGTAAAGATGAAATATATTTACTATACACATATCAAAGATGTTAAAGTAGTTATCCAATGTGCATATAGGCTATAAATGTCAGTACAAATCAGAAGATAGTTAGTATTGCAGTTTCAACACCAAAGAAGGAATTTTAAAGCACTTATACAAACTTAATGAGTTCATCTTCAAGCAAAAATGGTTTCAATGTGTCTCTTCATCTTTAAAATTAATTTTCACCCTCAACTAACTTGTATAGGTCCTAAATGTCTCAAAGTTGCTTCAAAACCTCCATCACTCTCTTCATAAGCTCATAAATGTAGTTTTCATGTGCATGGTATGATTAGAAGAGAGAAATTTGGAGGTTAAGATATTGGGAAATGTTATGGGTCATAATAACCTTTAGGTTTTTGGAATTGGTTTTCAAATCCATCCCTCTCATTTAACAATAATTGTTAGGACTCCAGGGTGGTCTAAAGTTGCCAAAAAAACCCAACAGGCTCAATTTTCTATTTGAAATCATAGTTTCAATAAAATTTAATACATAATAATTATTTAATTATATGTGTAGGGTATGTACAGACATTTCATATTCTTCTCAAAGCCACACTTGGCATGTGTGACCTCAATTTGGCAAGAAATCTCTATTGTACATAGTTTATAAAGTTGATTGTCACGGTATTTTGTTTATTCTAGAGATTTTAACATTTAAAGGAGTGAAATGAGGGTCTATCACCATGTTTTCACTCTTTAAATTAAATTATAGGTCCATCAATGTATCCATTGTCTACTCCAACACCACCTTTTTTAAGTAACATGTAATAGCCTTGATTTTTGGATTATGTGTAACTCCAAGCACAAAAGTGGATTGAAGGATGTGAATGTTGCATCATCAATGTATGAAGGTCTTGATCCCATAATAAAGTTAATCATCCACTAGGTAAAAATTATTATATCTCAAGAGATCAAGCTTGCACTATATAATGGCCTAAAACATGAGCAATGCAAACCACATGTCTGTAAACTTGTAGGTCTGCATTTCATGAGAAATGCTTTTGAAATGTGTATCGAGGTTGGGTATTGAAGGTTTGAACAATGAGATAACTATATTTTTTTCAAATTTAGATAACATCAACATCATGTATAGGTGTGATTTCAAAACCAATGCTCAAAATATTCAATGATCACCTATAGGCCTCGAGTTAGTTTTCAAGCTTAAAAGAGGATATGCAGTACATGCGATTTAGAAATGAGGTTGTGTTGAGAAATGTGAATACATGGGAATACATAAATACTAAGATGGTATTAAATAGATAATTTAAAATTAAATAAATTTCATTCAAGATAAAATTCATTTCAAACTCACAATCACTCAGCCATAACCACACAGCCAAGCCTATGTGAGAGAATGAGTCAAGAAACATATGACAGAACAAACTAAGGTATGAAGGATCAGATAAATATGAAAATGGTTTTTAAACTCTCTCAATTAAAAAATTCATTGTAAAGTTTTTTGAGACTTTATGATCTCCCATTTAGGCTTCATATGCCTGACTAAGCAATCACAAATTATAGAGGCCTATGTACGAAAAGTTGTAATAAGAGTTTGTTGTTGAAGGTAAGATGGGGATATACAAGATATTAAAATGTGATTAAGACTTAAATCATATATTCATGAAGTTTTGAGACTTTTAAAATGTTGAAACAAATTTATTGAAAAGAGAGCAAGAGTTTAAAAAGGCTCATAAAGCCTAAACAAGCATACACAAACTTGTGTATGAACTCAAGAAGATTTTCAAGTTAGGAAGTTGCATAAGACACTAGATGTCATAGGGAGGAATTCCATGGTGAGAAGGATCATAGGATAACCCTATATTTTTTATTGAGATCGTCTAATTACTAAGATTTAAACAATGAAGGTCATAACTTTGAGTTGTAGTCATAAACCCAAATTGTAATCTACAGGTCCATGTTTGACAAGTTACAAAGCCTATATATGATCATATGGATATTGAACCAAACATAGAGAGAGATTTATTGGAATATAAATATACATGTTCAATCACTATGACCTTCAAGACTAATGGCTATCCTCAAGAATAGGTAGTGAGTACTAAAAGAGGCCTACAAGCCTAAAACCCTTATAAGTTTGTTATGGCCAATAAGATCAAACCCTGAGCACATTGACACATAGAAAGGTAAAATAAACACATTTAAGTATGGATAATTATATGTTATATACCATGAGGATGTTTGAGATCAAAAAATTTGTAGTTTTATGGGTGTTGTTGATATCAAAACGCTACCCTTAGTCTTCATACATGTAATCAACTCGAGAAGCCATTTTTGATTGCTCAATACTCTTTAGAAGAGTTTCTAGGATCATAAGTTATTTTATAGGTGCCTCCCTTATCCCACTTCCTATTATTTGTTTTGGGATGTTTCCCTTATGCTATATGAACCATCATTAAGATGGTAAGCACCTAAAACCCCTATTAAACCCTCCAAAAGGACGCAATAAGAGAATGGATGGTTTTAATTTCTTTATATGTAATATTATGGATTGGATATGACCTAAATTACTCTAAAAACTCCCATGTACACTTTAATAACACACTTGATGCTACACTTTTAGGGTACATTGTATGGAATAAGCCAAAAAACCCCATTTACAGGTTTGTTTATGAATATTATGGGTGGTGTTGAGTACCCAATCCATTATATAGGATTTATAAGACTATAAATAAATTTCATAATATCTCATACACCTCCACAAGTCTCCTAAAGTATTATTTGTAGCTTTGAAGTAAACAGTTTGGGCCTAGAGGAGTAAATGCACCATTTATTAACTAAGAAACCCTATTATAGACCTATGAAGAAATATTGGAGGAATTTATTATAGAATATAAGTTTTCTTATGATAATCTATCCAAAATAAAAAAACAATAAAAAATTAGAACCTACAAATTCCTTGGAAAATAGGCATGAACATGCTTCTATGTTAAGGTTTTGACCATTTCTTAGTCCACCCATCTGTACAAGGTTCCATAACCTTAAATTTCACATGGATTTTTTTTTAGAGTATATAAATTTAGTCACACACTTTTAGGAAGTTACACGTGTGGGAGGTCATTTGAGCAAAAACTTGGTTTTTAGGCTTAGAGGTCTAATTGAGGCCTAATTGGGGAGAGAGATTAGCATAAAAAGGACACTTCTACTCACTTTAATGTAATTAAATTTGTCATGGAGATGTAAGGGGATAATGGGTACTCAATTTTTATTTTTATTTTTCATTTTAGTCCTTACATTCTTCTACATAAGGAGGTTTGTGTGTTTTTAGGGCTACAAGGAATTGAGTGCTAGTGAGAGATTTAGGTAAAAGATGAAGTCTTAGAGAAATTTTGGGGCATCCAAATGAATTTTTTTAGGTATTTTATGATATTAATCTACCTTTAATGGTGAATAATTTCATTTATGAAGGAAAAGTTTATATTTGACACTTACAAGCAAGGATAGGCATAGTAAGGCCAAGTGTGCTTCAAGACACCTAAGAGGAGTAATCATCATTAAGATGTCAGATCAAAGAGATTCTAAGCTAATGCAAGTTATAAATTTTAGGTTTATAAGGTAACTCAACATTACTTGATTACTGAAGTGATCCATTTATTTATTTTCATGCCAAGAGAAGGGAAGTTTTGAAGAGGAGATCAATGTGTCAAGCAAGGTTTGAAACTCCCATGTCATTTGGAAGAAGATGAAACTTCAAGGATTAAACACATGTCCTTTAATACCTAATGAGATAGATTTAAACTCTCTTGAAACACACTTGTCACTTCCATTTCCTATGCCCTTCTCTCTTATTCTCTCTCATTTCTCAATAAATTTAGCCTTGATAGGCTATGTATGTATCCTCACCCATTTTAAAGCCTTTGATAAATGAGAAACTACTATTTTACCTCCTCTTTTGACTAGTTTCAATGTGTTTTCATGAATAGTTGATCTTTTCAAGTGATTAGATTTGCTTCCTTAACATGTTTTGCTTTTCTAGCATTCATATTCACTTTGAAAGTACTTTTTAGATCTTGTGAAGTGTCTAAATGAAGTGTGAAGGTTGAGTGAGTTATATATTCACTAGTGTAATTTTATGACCTCTTGTTTATTCTTCTTATCCCAAACATATATCATAACCTCCACAATTAAGTTTTAATGTTAAGAGTTAGATTAGGAGTAGTGTTTTGTTTCATGTTAGTCTCATGGTTGATGTGCACATGCAACTAGTTGGTAGTGATCATACTATTTTGGTGCATCACCTCCATTAGAGTAGGTTTCTATCCCTTTTCCTATCAATTTGGTATATTAGTGAATGAGATTAAGTGATACATCAAGGGGAGCTATCCATATAACCTAGAGATTCAATCCACCTAAAGGTCACCCATAGCCTTGGATTATCTCCATGTTATCCCAAATTTGGAAGGCTTGAACTACCTTCCAAGGGTGAAAATTTGGGATATAATAGGTATCACCCATTAGTTCCTTCAAACATACCTTGAAGGGCCTTGTAATACCTTTAAGGGTACCCTTATGCATATTTAAAAGGTATCTCCTAGGAGATACCTTCAATGTCCCCTTGAATGTATGACAACACCTTTCAAGGTATCTCTTAAGAGATGCCTTAAAGGGCCTTACAATAACTCAATGAGAAACTTGAAGGTATCTCCTAAGACATACCTTTAATTAAAAATCCACTCTTGTTCATGTTTGAAAGGTATATCCTAAGAGATACCTTGAAGGTACCCTTGAATGTATTATAAGGCCCTTCAAGGTATCACCCAATATTACCTTCAAACATACCTTGAAGGGCCTTGTAATACCTTCAATGGTAAAATTATTCATGTTTTAAAGGTATCTCCTTGAAGTCACTATTGTAGCCAACATACCCCACATTTTTACTGACACAAGTGTGGCCCACCTTGATGGATGAGAAAACATTTCATGTTATAAAAAATAATCTACTACATTATGTTCTAATGTTTTGAGTAATCAACATGTGGTTATATTCAGTCTTAGATAATAAGGGTATTCATGTACATAATTATATGCTTCTATTGTTATATCCTTTTAGGTTTTACCTCATGTAATGATATTCCATGTGCTTAGGAACTATCTTTGGTGTTACTCTAATGAGTTGATATAACATATGTTTTGTTTTAGTCCTTAAAGTTACAAATGTTCATGTGTATAAAACCTATACTATTATATTGTTATATCTTTTAGGTTTTTACTTTATACATTTTTTGGGACTAACTAATGTTTTTAGAAAATTTTCTAAGTCTTATGCCTTTGTAAGATTTTAACCTTTGGCATTCAAATGTTTACTATTTACACTTTGTAGTTCAAGTTTTATGAATCAATCTTTAGCTTTTGCATCATGGTTTTGACACTTTAGCATTATAGTCATTATGAATTTTTCTTCAAGATTTGCATCTCAAAGATTACTCTTTATATTTCATGTATTATGAGATGATATTCACTAATTGAGTACTTAACATTTTCCACCTTATTAATTTTCACATTAGGTTGTAACCTTCAGGATTTTAACTTGGTCTTTGGGTTTAAGGTTTACGATTTAGTGTTTAGGGTTTAGGGTTTTGGAAAATACTTGTATTTTATGTGTTCACAAAGGGAGAAAAGTACCAAATCAACTCCCAAGTGAATTTCAAGTGTCGACAAACAATAAGAAGGTGGATAAAGTATGAAGACATGAGTAGGTGACACTTGTCTAATATTGATGACTAAGCATTATGACTGTATAAAGTGAAAATCCATGTATACACTTGCCAAGATGATTGACAAAATATGAATTAAAATCAAGAGTGGATGTGAGCTATTATGTATTAATGTTTCACTAACTACATTAAAACAATTGATCTCCTTGGATATAATTGTGAGACATTGGCACATATTTAACTATCAAATTCATATCAAGCTCAAGCTATTGATGTATGTGGAGCCCTATTTATTTATTGCATCTATACAAGAAGATAGTTCAATTCAATTACCAAGTTAATTCCAATTATAGTCTCATAGGCATAGCACTTACAGTCATGACATCCTCATCTAAACTATATAGGGCACACCCCCTACCATCTAAATTATCCATTAAATATTTAATAGAGTATAATGACACCATATTAGAACATAAGGTATTCGAGGGTAATTACCCATATTACAATAGTCGTTTAGATGATATAGAATATTTTGATGTTGCAATGGATGATGAATATTAACTCTAGAGAAACAATGATTGATGATAGATTTACTTCCTCTTAAGTGATTAAAATTGCATTTTGTTGTGGCTATAATGCCCTATATTGACCTTCTTAGATATTTATTCTTTTATGGCCACATAGTAGATGGTGGTTTTCTACACCAAATAGGAAAAACCACAGTGGTGGCATGTCTCTTTGGAGAGGCTTTCACCAGATACTTGAAACTCTCAGAAGATGCAGAGGCTTCATATGATGGGCACAGACTGGTAACTTGGCAAAAGGAGAACATAATTGTAGACACATTCTGCAAATGGATTCAACTTGAGGAGAATTTAATTTCTATTAAAAACACCCCAATTCTAATTATATAGTTCAAAATGGGGATTAGAATTGGGATGACACTATTGAATCATTTGTATAGGTATCCTTCCATCTGTTATGTTTCCCTGGATTAGATTCCCTTGGTATTATTTTGACCTCTCAACTCACCATCCAATTGGGAGAGATTTTAAGTCTCTAAATATAAGAGTATATACTACACATAGACAAGAGACCACTAGGTGTTAGTTTTTACATGATGGCCTATCTCATGGATGCAATGTTAAAAACAATTCACAGAACCAAAGGACAATTCTATATTTTGCCTATGGATAGTATTATAAATAGTGTATGTGATTATTTCTCATTCATATACCTTTATTTTTTCCATCAACATTTAGTATAAATAGTAGAAGAAATAAGTGTACACACAAGTATGGCAAGAAATTCATGAGGATATAAAGCCTATACTCTCTTATTACATCAAGAAGACACTTCAATCTAGGGGTGATTATCTTTTATACCTTGATTACACAGTTATAATGATAGAGGGAAACAAGGTTTATCCTCTCTGTTTACCCAAGTTTATCCTAGAAAAACTTGCAAAACATAAATTCACATACCAAATTTGGCACTATATTAAATATGACCTGAAGGAGAAGAAGGGACATTATTTGGGAAATCAATGATCATAGGCTGAATGATGTATTGTGAAAGAAGGAAATTTGGCACTCAGCCTCATAGAGATTGGGATCCATGAAATAACTACTAGAGGCATTTGATAGGGTTAGGCATCTAGTACAAATATGTCCATTATGAACATGATGTTATCTTTTATAATGAAAAATATTATTAGGTGGTACTTGAGAGAGCATCAACTGATGGGTTGATTGATCAAGTACTTATAATTATTCAAATCAATCCTACTCTCATAATTGATGATTCCAAATTTTATGTGCCTTCCACTCCTTAATGGACACCTTGTAATTTTTGGCAAGTTTCAACTACACAACCCCATCAAACAAGATAAATATATATTGAGATGGTTGATCAAAAAAGAGAATTATAAGAAACCTCATCACCACCAGGCATTAATAAAGATCCTATTGATGAGGATATGTGGGATATTTAGGACTCAAGTACCTCCTCTAAATTTCCACTAGAAATATACCCTAAGAATACATTGAAGAAATGGATATTAAAAGAGGGGATACTAAAATAGAACCAAACTCAAAGCAAGGAAGAGATATAGAGTTAAAAAAATCACCTTTTAGGTCATTCCCATCCTCAATTTCTATAACTACCCCTCCATTTCAGAGAAGAGGCAATGCAACTATCCCCCCAACCAATGTAGAAATAACCAAAATTAATAACCCTAATAGATCACTCTTCCAAAGAAGGGGAAGATTTTGAAAAGGCTAAGGTTTTGATCACGCAACAATTAAATGTATAATCACCAGTGATGGAGGAGCAACCACAAGATCTCCTTGATCCTAAGATCAAAAGAAGACTTTCAGTGGTAATTTCCTCTTTGCCTACATTTTCCCCTCATGTTGTTATTATTACTTCTAATCTTATTTCCTCTAGTATTTTTAATATCCCTAGTACTTTAATGATTATTATTGTTCCCATCAATTCTTCTAGTGTATTTGTTTCTTTATTTACTCATCCTCATGTATTGACAACCCTAGTCACTATTGGTCCAACTTAATTTTATTTTGGTGGTACCATGCCCTATCTTAATGTTTATATTGTTGATAGTTCCAATATTGATGGGGTTGCACCCATTTGTGCACCTCCTACTCTAAATTTTATACCTCCATTTTCTAATTTGTCACAACTCTCATTAAATAAAATGGAGGATCCATTGGCCCATTTAATTTTACTAATCACCACTGCCACTAACACCTCAATTATTATTATAAGGAAGCCAATGTTCAAGTTTGTACCTAGTCAATCCATTTTTAGTTTAGATATGACATTGGATGAATAGACCACCTAATTTGGGATGTTATTACCAAATGTTAACCCCATTCAAACCCAAATTATACCACCCTATTAAGTCACTAATGTGGTGCATCCATTGCCAAAATTGATCCAAATGATTAGCAAAGATTTATCTTTTTTTACAATCACTAATTAGATCCAAATTAATCTTTCATCCACTATTCAAGTAACCCATATAGCCATAGGAAAAAAAAATCAACAATTCCTAAGTGGGAAAAAGGACTAGATATTTAGGGAACTAAAACCTCATAATTAAAAATCTTTGGATTGCTAATAATAAGCTCAGTACTTGACAGGATAACCAGTCCAATTTAGAGAGTCAGAAAGAGGAAAATGTAAGATCAATCTAGTGAGGGTATACTCTTAGAAGCAAGGGAAGATATATTTTCTCTCTCACATCATCTAGGACAATCTCCCCAAAGTGAAGACCCTTACACCTTCATTGATACACATGGCAATCTTTAAGAATTTCTTGAAAAACACTAAGATGGACAAACAAGAGCTGAGAGATGAATTGAAATGAGTATTACAACAACAACAACAAATTTTTTATGTGTTAATATAAATACATATTAATTTTCAAATAGATGCCACAAGATTATACAACTCACTACAAACCATTGAGCTAATGAGAAAGGAAGTTGCTCCCAAATTAATTTCCATGACCAAATTGTTCAATTCTCTCAAGGAGGATGAAAATAAACTAAATTTTTTGGTAACATATACTCCAAATAAAGAATATAGTCAATTAAATATCATGACAATATTAGAAGCCTCTAGTGCCCTCAGCTTGGTAGTGGTGAGAATGTTTGAGGCTAAAAAGTGGGTAAAAGAATATCAATAATTAATACCCAAGGTCCAGGAACATGAGTAACAGGTTATGCATATTTTACATGAGATGAAAGTAAGTCCAATTAAAACCCTAGAGAAAAAATCAATAGATAATATCACATTCAACTCACTGCTAGATGTTGCTTTGAGGGATTTCAAGCAAGAGCTCCAAAGAACAACAAAAGAGAAGATTAGGATAAGCCTAAATTTTATATAAAAAAGGTGATTGAGGTTGAGGTATTTAAGTTCATGTTAAGGATCACTAATGCCAAACACCTTAGACTGATAGAATAAGTTGAAATAATTAACAAGCCATGATTGATTAACATGGAAATAATTAGGTAGGACTATGAGAAAGCTCATCTGAATTACTTATAACTCAAAGTGCAAAAGGAAGCAATAACAAATATAGTTTGATCAACATCCTCCACACTGCTAGCTTCCTTGGCTCCAACACCAACCTAATGAGCCTCATTAGCAACAATTGTCATTCAACCAAAAATACATGCATCTACATACAACTGGATTGAATCTAATTTTGGACTTGATTATAAAATTAACATGTATATGCATGTACAATTAGAGTTATTTCTATAGTTTGTAATATATGTAATCATTGGCTAACTTAGCATGGCTAAATTAGATGTGTTTATTTGGAATCTTTAACCTATTTTATGCAGTTATGATCTATGTATATGGTACATTATTTTTTAATAATTTTTATTTATATATATGCTATTAATTTGTTTGTATAAAGGATATTTTTCCCTTTTAATTTTCTAATTATTTTTGAAATATTTTATTATGAATTCACAGCTCTATCTTTTATTTTCTTGGTTTAATATTAGTTTGCCTAAAAAATATGTGTAATTATGTATATTAAAAGTACTTAATAAAATATTTCATGACTATTTCTTTGTCCTTGGTCAATAATGATTTTTCGATGTTTAGATTATTTTTCATTCAAGGTATCTCCTAAGAAATACCTTTCAAACATGAACAAGAGTGTATTTTTCCTTCATGCTATCTCCTAGGAAATACCTTCAAGTTACCCATGAAGGTATTAAAAGGCCCTCGAAGGCATCTCCTAAGAAATGCCTCGAAGGGTGTTGTTATACATTCAAGGGGACATTGAAGGTATCTCCTAGGAGATACCTTTCAAACATGCATAAGGGTACCCTTGAAGGTATTACAAGGTCCTTCAAAGTATGTTTGAAGGCACTATTGGGTGATACATTGAATGAACTTGTAATATCTTCAAGGGTACCCTTATACATGTTTGAAAGGTATCTCCTAGGAAATACATTCAAGGTACCCTTGAAGGTACTACAATGCCCTTTAAGGTATATTTTAGGAGATGCTTTGAAGGGCCTTATAGTAATTTCAAGGGTTATCCTAGTAGATATGTTGAATATGCACACAATTAGAATTTTATTTTAAGGAATATCCTAGGAGATACCATGAAGGGCCTTGTAATACCTTCAATATTACCCTTGTGCATGTTATAAATGTATCTCCTAGAAGGCACTACTAGGTAATACCTTGAAGGGCCTTCTAATACCTTCAAGGGTACTTTTAAGGTATCTCCTAGGAGATAGCTTTCAAACATGAACAAGAGTGGATTTTTCCTTCAAGGTAACTCCTAGGAGATACCTTCAAGTTACCCAATAAGGTATTACAAGGACATTGAAGGCATATACTAAGAGATACCTCGAAGGGCATTATCATACATTTAAGGGGGAATTGAAGGTACCTCTATGGAGTTAGCTTTCAAATATTCATAAGGGTACCATTTAAGGTATGCAAGGCCCTTCAAAGTATGTTTGAAGGCACTACTAAGTGATACCTTTAAGGGCCTTGTAATACCTTCAAGGGTACCCTTATGCATATTTGAAAGGTATCTCCTAGGAGATACCTTCAAGGTATTATTGAAGGTACTACAATTCCATTCAAGGTATCCTCTAGGAGATATCTTGAAGGGTCTTGTAGTATCTTAAAGGTTTCTTCTAGTAGATACCTTGAACATGCACATGATTATAATTTTATTTCAAATAATATCCTAGGAGATACCTTTAAGGGCCTTGTAGTACCTTTAAGGGTACCCTTATGTATGTTTTAAAGGTATCTCCTTAAAATCACTACTGAGTGATACTTTTAAGGGCCTTCTAACACCTTCAAAGTATATCTTATGAGATACCTTTCAAAAATGAACAAGAGTGGACTTTTTATTAAGGGTATCTCCTAGAAGATACCTTCAAGTTACCCATTAAGGTATTACAAGGACCTTAATCTCATAATATATATCTTAAAGGGAATTATCATAAATTCAAGGGGACATTGAAGGTATCTCCTAGGAAATACCATTCAAACATGCATAAGGGTACCCTTGAAGGTATTACAAGGCCCTTTAAGGTATGTTTGAAGGCACTACTAGGTGATACCTTGAAGGGCCGTAAAATACCTTCAAGGGTACCCTTATTCATGTTTGAAAGGTATCTCATAGGAGATACCTTTGTATTACCCTTGAAGGTGCTACAATTCCCTTAAAGGTATCTTATAGGATGTACTTTGATGGGTATTGTGGTACCTTCAGGGGTCTCCTAGTAGATACCTTGAACATGCAAATGATTAGAATTTCTTTTCAAGGTATCTCATAGGAGATACCCTAAAGGGCCTTGTAATACCTTATATTTTGATTACAATGGTAATTTCAAGGGGTTTTATATAATCATGGTGTGCAGGGGAATATTGAGTTATGGCTATACAGAGTGAATGCATAGAGATATTTTTAAAAAATAAACAAAACACCTTCATGGAGTAAAAGACTATTTGTAGGAAATGGAATTTATATTTATTAATGGTGAATTGATTTTTTTAATACTTTTTATAACACCTATTCTCCATTTTATTTAGGATTCAAGCTCATATCTATAGAACAATTTCACACACTGAATCTCTACATATCATGAATGCATAATGTAGTGACATTTGTCACATAAACATCTCATTAGGTCTCAAATTTGATGTGTACTAGATCATGGTTCTTGTGACATTTTAATGCCTATCAAATTTTATCCCTTATTCAAGGAAAACATGTAACACACCACCATTTGTCCCCTATGTACACCATGAATCAGATTTAACCCATTCAAGTGTCTTTATTTTGTGGCCTGTCTATCCCTTTATGTCCTTATCAATTCACATCTTCATGCATCAATCGATGTAAAAGCTATATAGTGTAACTATTGCAAGAAATGTAATTTATATTCATTAATGGAAAATAGGTAAAAACAAAGTAAAATGATATGTAGTGTGTGTATGTAGTAAATATGCTAGGGGCAAGTAATATGCATTAAAAAGGTCTATGTAATCAACTACAAGGTTGGATTAAAATGGCATTGATCTCTCAATTCATGTTTACTCAAGGCTTACTATGAATGTTGAGTCTATGTGTGTTTGATGATTGAATACCTTATGTTACAAATTTATATAAAACGTATATTACAACGGTAATGATAACTATTGCTAATCTATAAATAATGATGTAGCTTGGCATGGTTGTCTTCTTGGTAGTGATGGTTAGTGGTAACAGATAGAATAATAAATACTCCAGCTACCTTTTTGATTTGAATCCTTGGTATGAAAATAACAACTATTAAGGTGTCAACAACTAGTGTTGATTTTAGATCTAGTAGGTCACCCAATGATTCACATGGCTAGAGCATGCAAACACATGGACATGTGAATGTGGGGCCCATATGATGCATGCAAATCTATGGACTAAGGTTTCAATGAGTACAATCCAACAAAGTGAGACTGTGAACTATGGAGTGTGTTTGGTAAACCACAAATCATTGAAACTCAATAGGAGTGTGCTTGGTTTTGTTGTCTTGTCTTAATGAGGACATTGAAATTTAATAGAAGTGTGTTTGGTTGTGTTTTATTGTCTTAATATGTCATTTAAACTCAATAGGAGGATTCATTAGGAGCTCTTAAATGATGATATATAATTTTTCACCTAACCATTTGAGATCTTAAATCTACAATATTATATTTTAAAATATCTAATTCATCCAAGGGGAAGATTTAAGCATCAACAGATCCACCCTAAGATAAATATTTACATCCCTCCACTCTTTCCTTTATTTTCATAGTAGACTATACATTTTTTTGTTTATTGTTTTGTGTATGTATGTGTGTGTGGTTTTTTAAGGATTGATCTATACCCAACAAGTTTGTGTAAACATAGGATTTATTATAATTTCAATAAAACACTTTAGGTTGAATATACCCCCATTTGGTTGACCATTTAACTTTACCCATATGAAATTATTATAACCCTTATTTTAGTTTATTTTAACTCCTTTACAACCATTTGATATACTTTCATCTTTACAACCATAATTACAAACATTTACCATTGTCAAGGTCTAGTGAGAGTTAGATCCTTTTGTCAAGGTCCTACATTTAGAAACCTTTCCTCTTGAAATTTTATTTGTATTTTACCTCAAATAGATATAAAAAAATCATTGGTATTTACTCTATCATCTAATTATATGTTGGAAATTTGGCCTATCAAGCCCAAAGGCCAACCCCTACAACTGAAAACTTTTCATGGCACTGATTTAAGCCTCTACATGGTGGTCTACTATATTTATGTTGACTAGAAGTGAAGGTTTAGGATTTAAAATGATAAAATTACACCTCCAAAGGCCACTAAATTATTCATAGTATCTCCAAACACCTTCATATTCATGTAATTACTTTAAGTCAAATGTTCATACTTTGAAAATATCTCCTGATGCAAGCCTAAAGTGTTTTTTTGGCCTCTAAAGAGTTCCCACATGTCAAAAATACCTAATTTTTCTCTAAAAAATAATTATTACTTGTTAAAATAGTATTTTTACTTGTAATCTTCCTCATTTTCCCCTAAATTGGCAGTTCAAAGCTTTAAGTATGAATAAAATGCAAGAGAAAGGCCATTTTCATGTGTTTTCATGTAGAGGTACAAAATTATACAATTTTTTCATATAATGGAGGCTAGGAATTTTAAGAATATTTAATTATAGGTGTTCTAAAAAATATTCAAGGTAAAAGGATATCATACAGGGTCAAAACTAGTTCTCTTACACCACTGAGCATCTTTGTAAAGAGAGAGAACCCTTCAAGTTTTTAGATGGTATGAACATGAGAGAGAATATCAATATCTAGAATTTTGGACAGAGGAAGGGGTATGAGAGAGATTACATATTTGGTCATTATTTCTCAATTTGTATCTTTCTCATTTATTATAAATCCTTTACAAGTTAGGGTACTCACTATGGCTTTTTCATTCAAACAAGCAACCATTTTCTGAGTTTTCTCCTCTCCTGAGCATGGTGACAAAAGAATGGAAGTTTATGGAGATTTTTTAGGAGTATGGACCACATTTCCATGAAATTATTCAAATTAATACCACATGTGTGAGGATATTTATTTCATATTAAACATGTTAAATTAATGAGAGGTCCAAGATGGTAGTTCAATCTACATTTTTCTAATGGGAATTTGTCATTTCCTTCAAGTACAAGCCTATATGAATTATAGAGAAGTTTGAGAGTGCTCAAAACTCTGAAACATATTTCTTACACTTCTTCATACATTCATATGCTTTTCATTTCCTTCTATCATCATACAAGTCTTTCAAATGGGCTAAATACTCCATCCTGGATGCACAAGCTCTTAAGAAGAGGTACTATATGTACCAATTTGTATAGTATCTTGAAGGCAAGTTGAGGTGGCATGATTCTTGTATTAATATATTTAAACTCTTGAAAGAGTGGATAAGAGGTTTTAATTGCTTTGATAAGTCATGAGGTGTTAAAGTCAAAGAAACAACAACTCAATATAAGGCTCAATTTGAGATCTTCATCTACAACCACCTACAACCAAGCAGACTGATATGAGTTTAAAGAGGTTTAGAGGTTATAATGAGCAAATTTATATTAAAAAAAACTCAATCCAAGATAGTTTGATTGACTTAATTCATTTTTACTCCTTCTTTATCAACTCAAGTCAAGTCAAGATGACTAAGCAAGCTCATTAACCCAAGGACTAAGGACTGTCTCAGACCGTACAAGACAAGGACCAAAGGGTTGTCATATGAGGAATTCCATTGAGATTGTAAAGAAGGTGGTCTGAGAGGTTTTAAATGGGATTAATTAGATGGATTCAGAGACAACTCTAAGATGACATTAAAGTATACCAAGGATATTCTCGATAGGATGATTAGGCCTATTCCAAGTTTCCTAATCAACACCTATAGTAGTCAAGGCCTCACCTATTGATGCAAAAGATATTTGATACACCATGGTGGTCATCTCAATACAAGTTTAATGACACTATGGTAGAGGCTAGTGCAATCTAAAATAAAGTAAACCTAGTGTAATCTAGTCATGAGAAGCAAAAGAGAGATAAATAACTTGAAAATTGCTCTTGTTAGCAATTTTTAAGGTAACTTTGTGAAAGTTAAGGTAAATTGTGTTTCTTTGTTTCTTCTCCATTATATAAATCTTGTGGTAGTATTCATTCTCCTTCAAGTAACATGGATTAAGGAAGAGTATCATATTTCTTAGCCCATTGTACATCATAGGATCAACTTTCTAAAAGTTATCAACAATCCATATAGGTGTCAGATGGTTATCTAGAGAAAAACATTCCTAGGGTTGTCAAAATGTGCTAAATAAATATCTTTAAATGTTATAAGTATGATTGAACTATTTTTAAGGTACTTATAAATATTTTCAAGCACTAAATGAGCATCATGAACTCCCTCCAAGGCATACACTTCACATGCCATGCATGGGTTGTCTTAGTCCATACAGTGGGGTTTATAAGCTTATTAAGAGCTAGGTTATTGACTGAAGACCAAAGCTTTCATTATAAGTTAATATGATAAATGGGAAGGCATATCAAGTTTAGGATTAAGTTTTCTAGGATGATACACTGTCATCTTATCCCATTTCTCAAAGTTGTCTTAGTCTGTACAATGGTCTAATCTACATCTACAACCATTAATTGAAAAGAAGGAAACTAGATGTGCAATTAATGAAAATTAAGAACATGTGGAGGTCATTTAGGACCCAAATTTGAACTAAAAGCAAACATGAGAGAATTTATGAGAATAGGATTTTATATTTAAGTCCTAGGAGATTAAATTATACAATACATAGTCTTAGCCTTAGAAAAAAACACCTACAGTCAAGACCAAAGGTTACTCATAGTAAGGATGCTAGATGACAAGAATATAAGGTATATGGTTTGAGAAAACCTAGAATATTGGTTTATTTACAATTAAAAAATATATACCTACTTGTGATTTTTTAATGACCTAAAAAAAAGACTCTTTTAAGGTTGACCTAACAATTAAGAAATCAACACATATAGGCTACAAGGTTAGTAATGGAAAAATGAAGGGAGTTGAGATCTATTTAAAAGCTTTAAATAATCCTTGATAACTAAATTGAGTTAAAATATATTTATAAGGTTAGTTATGATAAGTCATGAGGCCCAAAATCAAAGTAACATAGCCATCACCTCATAAGGTCACCTATAGGCCTATGTTAAAAGAGAGTCTATTTGTAAGAAGAAGGAATGACTTGAGTGCTTGGAGAGACCTTGAAGCCCATTTAAGGTTTAAATATAGTATCATAGATAATTTAAGGATATAATATCAATGATGAATCCCAATATACATAAGTAAATTCACATGCAGTCATACCTATCACACAATCCACACACACAGTCAAATGCATATTGATAATTTTGGAGGAATTTATAGCTTTGATACCTCTAAAGGTATACTTAGATACTAAAATTTGGTACATACGAGAATGATGGTAATTTGTGATTTTAATTTAATTCTCAAGTTCATACAACTAGTAGAGATAGTCATTATTTTGTCTCAAAACTATTTTAGTCAATTAAACAGTCTATGATGAGGCCAAGTTGTCATTTGGGACTTTTGAGAACAAAATAGAGGTTTAGAATTCATCAAGGGATTTTGAGACATGAAAATGTGATGGTAAATCCTTATATATTCTTCATATTATGTGACATTTAGGGTTTTAAGTAACATGCCCTTGAGGGCTAGTTTAACAAGGCAAACTTGCAGCGAGTCTATGCTTATTAATTGAGGGTTTGGTACACATTTGGCAGTTGTTTAAGGTTGAAAAAAGTGAGAATTAGTGAATTATGTTAAGGTTAAGTCTCTAAAATCACTTATAGACCTATTTGAAATTAAAAATTATTAATATATCAATTAGGCCTAAAATCCTATTTTAGGCCTAGAAAGCCATTACCACCATGAAGACACTTGTAGACTCTCATAGGCATAAATGACACCATGAGAAGGTGTAAGGAGATATTTCAGGTCCTAAATGAATTCTTTTAAGAATATAATAATAGGGTGTTGGATATTTTTTAGTGATTTCATAGAGGTGTCCAAACAAGTGGATGAAGTGTCTTGATAGTCTAAGTATCAATGACAAAGTGTGCAGTGTGATTGTCTCAGTATGCTTGAAATAGGATTGGTTGACCTTTAGTTTTGGCATGGTTAAGGATGTTTAGGGATGAATATGGTGATTAAATTCTATACAAGAGGTTACATAAGAGGTCTGATATGCTTTGAATGTTTGTCTGCATGAATGTATTTCATTTGGTAGTTCATAGTTTTCATCTAGACATATTGGGTCTAGTGGCAAAAAATTTGAATAGGTAGTTTGCTAACTTCACCATTACCACATATGCATGAATCAGGGAGAGTTGGTCATATGAGTATGATAATATTAGTCCCAAGTTGTTTTTTTTCAAGTTTTAGGTCATGCTATTAAGTATATCAAAAATTATTAAGGTTCAAATTTGGATTTCCAGGTAGATTGTAGAGGTTCCCATGCTTAGCCAGACCATCACTACATGTCATGCCGATATGTATGAACCAGTATGTTTGTAAATTTAATTTAAATATTAATAAATTCAATAATGGTTAAATTTTTACATGGATATTTTTTATATAGTGTCAAGAAGCTACCCTAAAAAATTGGAGTCTTGAAGTGTCATCTAGCTCAAGTTATAAAGCTTCAAAGTTGCTCTAACAGACTATGATGGGTCAAAGACCATCAAGTTTAACCATGTCAAAGACTAAGGTCATTATTTATAAGATATAATGGTGAACATTAATTCATGATATTTATCTAATTATTTATATAATATTCAACATGTGAAATGTTTCATGTGTAGATGACAAGTGTCACAAGTTCGTTAGTCTAGCAGATGATCAACAGTGAGCGGCAGTTCATACTAACAAAGATCAATGGTGTGGGACAAGTCAAAGAGTAAAAAATGCATGAAAGACTATAAAGTGGAAAAATTTTAATTTAATATCATTAAATTTATTATAAGGCACATGAGGGTTCCAAGCTTCATAATCTTGGGAGTTCTAAGTCCCTGATTGATCCACAAAGATTGATGGAGCACATTTGTCCACATTTTCTAAGAAGCATGAGATGAGGTTAAGGTGATAGATGTTTAATATTAAAGATAAGTTAAATATTGAGATACTTCTAAGAATATTTATGGTGTTTATTTGATCAAAATATATGAGGACATGAGATGATGGCAACATGTTTGAAGTTTAACAATTGCTCAGTGACCATTGGAATTTAAATATTTGAATTTAACGAAGGAAAGACCAGTGCTTGGTTTTTAAGCCATAAATTTTGATATATGTATAATCTGATCATGGTTTAAAATTAAAATTTTTATAGGACTTCAAGATGCATCTATAATTATTCATTTGATGGTCTAAATGTTTATACATTTATAGATATTGAGCTCCAAAATTGACTATGTGTTTGTTCATGCTCTGCAAGTAACCCAAGAAGGGTAATAGAGTTGTTATTGATGGTATTTTGATTTTTTGAGATGATTTAGATATTTTATAGTGTTTTATACTCATTAATTATGTTTTGTGTATATTATGAAGGTTTGATCAATCATACTTAATATGAACAAATGCTTAGAATTTGATTGTGTGTTCGTTCATGGTGGTTGTGTGCAAAGAATGTTGTTTGAGCAGATTGAGCTTTAAAATAAGGATGATATGATGGTTTTTATCACTTAACAAGGAAAGATAGAGTGTGTTTCATGGTTCCATGTATTTTAAAGTGTTATTATGTTCTTAGTTTGCTCGTATAAGTGTCAAAAAGGTTAATGGGTCTTCATAGGACCTAAAAGGTGACTTAGGCCTATTTGAAAGAAGGGTTTGCTTAAAGGTGACCCATGTTATATGACTTAAGGGTGAATGAATGTGTTTTAGACAATAATTAAGGTTTTAAAATGATAATAATCATGAATTATCTATAAAATTTGAAATTAAATGTGGTGATTTCTAGACTTGATACAAGAGGAGTTTTTTAGAGTGTAAAAGCAAAGGAAAGAGGAATGGGTGTGTGCCCAGTGGATGGGTTGTAGAGTAGATCAGGTTGATGACTATGTGTATGAACTATAGGTAATATTTCTAATTTCAATTATATTTCTCTTGTAATGTTGAAAATTCATGTGGTTAGAAGGACTTGATCATCGTAAGGGTAGATGTTCTTTGTGAAATAGGTGTTTCACTAAAGTTGGTCAAAAGGACTTAACAAAGAGGTGGTCAAAAGGACTTGATCCTCTTAGGGGAAGGTTATCCTTTTAAAATATGCATTTCATTAAATTTATTTAGAATTAATTGACCATCAGGTGGTTATAAGGACTTGATCATCTTAGGGGTAGGTGTTCCTTGTGAAATAGGTGTTTCACTAAATTTTGGTCAGAAGGGCTTGACTAGTCTCATGTTTACATACTTCTTATAGGATAAGTAGTTCATGTGTTTTTAGGCTTGAGAGTGGGTTTTATTCCCCAAAAGGGTTTCCCACATAGATCTTATGTTGTGTGTATAATCTTTCTTTATCTATTGTTTATTGTTATAAACATCTTGTATGCTTCATGAATGGTTGTATTGAATGCCTAAGTGTTTGAAGGGTTTTGAAATTGAATTAGATTAGTTTCCACCACTGATTCACCCCACTCTCAGTATATTTTACCTCTAATAATTTGTATCATATAAGGCCCTTTGTTAAAGGTTGACATCTTGAAGAAGATCCAAGGTACAATATAGGTAACCATAAAATGTAAAGAGGTTTATCCACTAAGCAAGCACCAATGTTCAATGGATCTAATTATGATTTTTGGATTGCAAGGATGAAGACCTAAATCATGTAATTATGGTTTGATAATTTTAAATATATAATGGATGGTTATTCTACATTGGCTATTCCTCCATCCAATGTTGCAGATAAGAAGTTGTTTGAGAATAATTCTAAGGCAATGAATGTTATCACTTGTGGTCTTTCAGAGACTGAATACACCAAGGTAATCCATTACATATCTACCAAGGAAATGTGGGATAAATTGAAGACTATTTATGATAGAGATTCAAAGGTTAATTTAAAAAAAATTTAGACTCATTGAAGACAATTTGAGATTCTTAAGATGAATGAAGAAGATTTTGTGGCATCCTTTCTATAGAGAGTTGATGAGATTGTGAACATCATCAGAGGTCTTGGAGATAATCTTGAATAATTTAGTGTATTTAATAATGTATTAAGGTTTCTCTCTATCATGTTTGATTCTAAAGTATCTATTGTATAAGAAATTGATGATCTTACTCGATTGAAGATGGATGAATTGCATGGCAATCTTACTACCTATGAAATGAGAGTGAATGATGATAAACCACCAAAGAAGGAATCAAAATTCAAGATATAAATGAATCCAAATAATAATTTCCAAGTTAATAAAATCAAATATGATAACATATTTGATATTAATGAATATGAACTAACTATTTTATTTACAAATAAATTGAAAACAAGGCCAGGAAAGTATAAGGGTAAGTTACCTTTCAAATGATTCAATTGTGGAGAGGTAGGACATTTTTCTAATAAGTTCCTCATAAGCATAAAAAAAATTATGATGAAGAGCATGGTGATGACCAAGATGAAGAAAAGAAGACATACAAGTCTAATGAGAGGAAGAAAGGATTTAGAAGGTTTGATAACAAGTACTTCAAGGACAAGAAGAGTCTCTACACCAAAGAATATTGCAGCTCATCAAATGAGAGTGAAGATAGTGAATCAGAGTATGATCATGAAGATGATGGTCCTGTTGAAGATAAATCCCTCTTCATGGTTGAGGAAGGAATTTTTACATATAAAAAGGAGTCTACTTGGAGTGATTCAAATGATGATAAAGATGAGGTGGATTGTGAGACTGAATTGATGAATGCTCTTGAAGAACTACAGATAGAGAAAAATATTAACAAGTAGATGAAATCTCAAATCAAGGACTATGAAGATAAATTCAATGTGTTTGAAGCTATAATGAATGAAGACACCAAGGAGCATGAATTTATAGTCAAACATCTCATTTTTAAATTGGAAATCCTATTTACAAGCTTGAAATCTATAGAAGATGAATGTTTAAGGTATGTAATTGAAAATGAGTCATTAAAAGCTGAGTTAGAGAAGACATCTAGTAAGATGAAGTGATTTGTGAGATTTGAAAAGAGATAAAGTGATCTAGACAATATTTTGAGTGGTTAAAAGCATGCAAGTGATATTACTGGTCTTAGATACAAAAAATAACCAAAAAAGACAACTCAAGACAAGATGAAGACTATTGTAAATCAGACCTTAAAGGTCAACAATTAGTCAAGGAATGAATATGTTAAAAGAGTGAAGACAAATCACATTAGACAACCAAATGCCATGAGGTATGCAAGTTTTAATGGTTACTATTACACATGTAATTAGTTTAGGCATAGAGCTAGAGAATGCAAGATACTTGTTAGAAATACATTTGCATGGAACTATGATGGGGGTCATCAGTCAAAAGGTGAGTCTTCTTCAAAATGAGTAGTTTGTTTCAATTTTCAAAATAATGGACATATTAAAATATTTATTTCTAATTGTGAAAGGAAAAATAAGCTTTTTAAAAAAGGTATAGTGTGCTACAACTATCAAAAAAGAGGTCACATTGCTAAATTCTACAAGTAAAGGCCTACAAGACAGAATAAGTTTAATTAGGCTCCTAGAGTGAAAAAAAGAAGGCAAGTTAACTCATGGATATCAAAGGTGGTAAGTGTGAGTCATGATGAGTTTTTAGGTCTAAGCAATCTATTTTTTATGGTATATAATGATACAAAAGTTGGAGAGTGCCAAGAGCTCTCATTGTTTGCTCATGTTGTGAATGAAGAGACCAAGCTCAAGGAGAAAACCAAGGTTCTAGTTGAGGCTAGTTCTAAGGTGTGTTTGGATACTAACGTGAAACCTACTATGTATGAAAATGTTTCAAGCTTTATTCTTATGTTGTCAAGGTCTGAAGTGATGTCCTACAATGCAAAGAATCTACTTTAGTGATCAAGGTATGTCAATATTTCATAGTTACTCCAAATGTTGTATATCCTATCATAGAAGAGAAAGTGAGTGATGTATAAAAGGAACAAGTTGTCAAAATTTAGACTAAGGAGAACAAGATCAAGAAGTATTATAGATATAAAAGGATTCCATTGATTATTGAGGAGATGTGGGCCACTCCTAGTTTCACATTGTTATAAGGAACCATGTGAAGTAGGGTGTCTCTTCCTATGCTTCCTAGGAGAAATATACCTAGTGGAGAAGCAAGTGTTGTTGTGGTGTTCTTCATAAGGTCCTAGAAGCCAAGATATGAGTGTTTCCAGTTGGAGTTGGTGTGTCAAGATGGGAAAAGTGCTTTGATGAGGTCAGAATAATTTCATAAGGTGTTTTTGCTATGTATGTAATGTCTATAAGATCAGAATGGGTGTTTTTAGGTGGCATAATGAGATTGTTGGAATGTCAAGAAGAGTTTGGTACTTAGAAAGGTTTTTGCACTTCTTTGTGATGTGTTTTAGGTGGTTTTGTGTCAAAATGATCCTATTTGTGCCTTTTAGAGCTTTATGTGTTCTCTCAAATTTATCTTTCTTGTTTTAGATCAAATATATGGTATAGGAAGTTAAAGTTCCCAAACATGTGAAGGCTTTAAACTTGGTCCAGAAGTGTGTAATGGTTGTCTCTAGGTGTGCAAGAAGTTTTAGAGGTGGGTGTTGACCAGAAGAAGGTTTATTGACCTTGTTTGTTTTAAGATTCTAGAGTTTTGGGCTATGCTATAAATTTGGTTTGCATAATGAGTTGAGGTTTGAGGCTTATTGATATGTTGAATGAACCAAATGGGTTTTTAAATCAATATTCATAGAGATTTAAAGGTTTTTGGTTTTCAAATTATTCAAATTTTTATCAAGATGGAGGCCTAATTGGATAGTAGGTTTGTGAAGGAAGTATGTTTCAGAGGATGAGCTAGGTGATGTAAATTGGTGTGCTTGAATGGGAATATTAGAGTTCTCTAGGACATGAAGTTTCAGGTCTTGAAAGTATGTCTACTAAAATTTGTGGGCTCTGCAAATTTTAGGTAGGGATATAAGGAGTCTAGACAGACCTAATGTGAAGAAGAGTGATTTTTTATTAGTTTCTCCAAAATATCAAGGCATGAGTGTTTCAAGGTGAGTTATCATGTTGGTTTATATCATGTTTCTTGTTTTTTGAGTGGCATGAAGTTTTGTTGGTGGTCCTTAAGGTGGCTTGAGAGAGAAGGCTAATAAGCCTATATGGTGGTTCTTCATAGTGTGTGAAGATCTAAAGATGCTCAAGAGGTGTAATGGATTAGAGATCTTAGGGGGAGTCCCTCATAGATGTTTCTTGTTGAGTTCCATTAGATTTAAGTGATTTGTGTGTTCTTTCTTCATTGGTTGTAGTGCTTGGTTGAAGAGAGTGTTGTCATGTAGTAAGAGGAATTTGTTAAGGCAAAGAATAGGTAAGCTAGGGAAAAGGGGGAGTTTGTATCATATTTATAAGGTGGTCCTCTCCTATTGATAGTATTTTTAGGTCCTTATAATCAGTTTTTTCTCACTTTGTCATTGCATCAAAGGGGGAAAAGGTTCCTATTGTGAGAGTACTTAAAGAGAGAGAAGGAAAGTGAGTTGTATGATGAGTATTGAAATTAATGACAAAGGGGGAGATTGTTGGATATTTTTTAGTGATGTCATGGAGGTGTATAGATGAGTGGATGAAGTGTCTTGATAGTATAAGTATCAATGACAAAGTGTGCAGTGTGATTTTCATAGTATGCTTGAAGTAGGTTTGGTTGACCTTTAGTTTTGGTATGGTTAAGGATGTTTAGGGATGAGTATGGTGATTTTAGGTTGTGAAAGAGGTTTCATAAGAGGTATTATATGATTTTAATACTTGTTTGCATGAGTTTATTTAATCTGGTAGTTCATAGTTTTCATCTAGACATGTTGGGTCTAGTGGTAGAAAATCTAAGTGGGCAATTTGTTGATGTCACCATTGCCACGTATGACTGAGTCAGGGGAATTTGGTGATATGGGTATGATAAAATTAGTCCCAATTTACTATGGTCCAATTTTTAGGTCATGAAATTTAGTGCAGCAAAAATTATTAAGGTTCAAAGTTGGCTTTCCAAGTAGATTGTAGAGGTTCCCATACTTAGCCAGATCATCACTACACATCATGTAGATATGTATGAACTAGTATGTTTATGCATTTAATTTAAGCATGAATAAATTCAATAATGGCCAAATTTTTACATGGAAATGTTTTATATAGTGTCAAGAAGCTACCCTTAAAACAGGGAATCTTGAAGTATTGTCTAACTCAAGTTATAAAGCTTCAAAGTTGCTCTTGAAAACTATTATGGGTCAGAGACCATCAAGTTTAACCACATCAAAGACTAAGGTCAATAGTCAAAATATATAATAGTGCACATTAATTCATGATCTTGGTCCAAATCTACATGTAAGATTAAACATGTCAAAGGTTGCATGTGTAAGTGAAAACTGTCACAAGCTCGTTAGATTCATAGAGGATTAACGATTAGCGGTGGTTTGTACTGACAAAGATCAACAGTGTGAGACAAGTCAAAGATTCAATAATGCACGTAAGATTTTAAAGTGGTAAAATCACAAGTGACTTTCAGTAAAGTTATCATAAAGCATGAAATGGTGTCAAGTGTCATAATATTGAGAGTTCTAAGTTACATCAACTGTGAGTGCTACAAGATAAAGACCTAGTTGATCCATAAAGATCAACAGAGCACGTTTGTCCATAGTTACCAAGAAGCACAAGATAAGGTTAAGGTGATCACTATTTAATATTAAAGTAAAGGTAAATATTGAGATAATTTTAATAATATCGATGGTGTATATTTAATCAAAATATATGAGGACATGAGATGATGGCAACATGTTCAAAGTTTAACAATCGCTCAGTGATCATTGGAACTTAAATATTTGAATTTAATAAATGAAAGACCAATGATTTATTTTTGAGCCATAATTTTAATGTATGTAGAATTTGATCATGGTGTAAAATGGAAAATTTTAGAGGACGTCAAGGTGCATCTGTAAATATTCATTTGAATGTCTAAGTGTTTACATAGTTGCATAGATTGAGCTCCAAAGTTGAATGTGTTTTCGTTCATGCTCTTCAAGTAACCCGAGGAAGGTAATAGAGTTGTTATTAATGGTATTTTTATGTTTCAAGATGAGTTAGATATTCAAAGTGTTTTACACTCCTTGAGGATGATCTATGTGGATTATAAAGATTTGATCAATCATATTTAGTATGAAGAATTATTTAGAAGTTGACATGTGTTCGTTCATGGTGGTTATGTGCACAAAATGTTGTTTGAGCAAATCGAGATTTAACATAAGTGTGTTGTGATGGTTTTTATCACTTAATGAGGACCTATAGAGTGTGTGTCATGGGTCCATGTATTTAAAATTGTTCTTGTGTTCTTAATTTTCTTGGAGAAGTGTCAAAAGGGTGAATGGGCCTTCATAGGATCTAAAAGGTGACTTAGGCTATTTGAAAGAAGTTTGTTGCTTAAAGGTGACCCATGTTAGATACCTTAAGGTTGAAGGCATGTGTTTTGGATGAAAAGGAAGGTTGTGAACATGATAATAATCATGAAGGCTCTATAAAAGGTGAAATCATATTTGGTGATTTTTAGACTTTATATAAGAGGAGTTTGTGAGAGTAGAAGAATGATGGAAAGAGGAAAGAGTGTGTGCCCAATAGATGGGTTGTAGAGTCAGAGTAAGTTGATGACTATTTGTATATGACCTGTAGGTCATATTTATGATGTCAAGGATAGTGATCTTGTAATATTGAAGATTTAGGTGGTCAAAAGGACTTGATCATCTTAGGGGCAAGTACTCCTTATGAAACATGTGTTTCACTAAAGCCAATCTGAAGGACTTGACCAAAAGGTAGTTAGAAGGAATTGATCATATTAGGGGTAGGTGTTCATTGTGAAATATGTGTTTCACTAAATCTGATCAGAAGGACTTGAACATCCTAGGGGAAGGTGCTCCTTGTGAAACAAGTGTTTCACTAAATTTTGGTCAGAAGGACTTGCCCAGTCTCATGTTTGCATACTTCTTATAGGATAAGTATTCCATGTGTTTTTAGGTTTGAAAGTGGGTATTATTCCCCAAGAGGGTTTCCCACATAGATCTTGTGTTGTGTGTATGATCTTGTTTTAGCTATTGTTCATTGTTATAAACATCTTGTATGCTTCATGAATGGTTGTATTGAATGATTAAGTGTTTGAAGGGTTTTAAAATTAAATTAGATTATTTACCACCACTAATTCAACCCCTATTTTTAGTTTCTTGTACCTCTAACATAGGGGAAAGGTCAGTTTGGGTCTCAAAGAGCTAAATTGAACCATACAGTCTACATAGCTAATTCAAACCTTCAGTTTGGATGTTCATATCTTTAACCACAGGAGGACTTAGACCAAATGCTCTTACCAATATTTGAGGACCTATATTTACTTAATATCCATGGAAGATTGATTTTTTTTTAGGGGCATAGGTTTATGAATCATTACTAAGATTATAAGCAAGTCCAGAATGCATGTAGAAGACCACAAACCAAATTCTCTATGTATATATATTTACACACCTTTTATATGGGAACCCAAGATTCTCAAGAAGGTTGATGAGGTTTATGGAATAAATATTCATGTCAAGAAGTTTTGGTTTGGAGGTCCATACTTTATGAGCCATTTTTAATAAGGTGGACCTCCAAAACCCTCCCTACACCCTACAATGGAAGATTGAGTTTTTTAAGGGGCAAAGGTTTATGAATCATTGCTAAGACTATAAGTAGGTCTAGAATGCATGAATCAGACCACAAGACAACTTATCTAAGTATATATATTTACACACCTTTTGTATGGGAACCCAATATTCTCATGAAAATTGAATGGGTATATGGATTAAATATCCATGGCAAGAAGTTCTGGTTTGGAGGTTCATACTTTATGAACCATTGTTTAAGAAGGTGGACCTCCAAAACCCTCCCTAAACCCTACAACAACTATTTTTTTGAAATTGAATATTATTAAACCTTAACACCCATGAATCACCTTATAAACACATGAATCATAAAGTACACTCATAGAGGGTCCTAACCATGGTATTGTGTTGTACAAAACTATACAGACCTTTCATAAAATAGTTGTTTGGGGGGGAAAGTGTAGAAAAAGAGGTAAAAGGCAATTTAAGATGATGCCAATTATTGGAGAAATATTTTTTTCACTTTTTCTACCTCATTAAAGAATTGGATGTCCAAAAATTTGACTATAAATGCCTATGCAACTCTCTTCCAATAATCTAGTTTGCATAAATGAAGGACAAAGTTATCTAGTCAACTAGTGTGGCAAAATTGTAGGTGTCTCTTATTCAAAAAGTATCATTTAATGATATAGGAGGTTGTTCCATTCCTCAAACTCACTTTTCCATAATTTTTTCAGGTTTCATGCAAAATTTTATGGCCATCAAGTATTAAGAGTTAGGCTATTAGGCCTAATTGGCCTAGTAGACCTAGTTGGTCAATCAAGTAAAATGGAAAATGGCATAGAAGGGATTATGAATGAGTTAATGAGGTAGTAATAACATGAATAAATAATCCTTGAGTGTCAATTCATGCATAAATAATTCTTATCATGAGTTAATCAATTTTAAAGTGGTAATCAATGCTTATTCCATGGCCTTAGTGGAGGAAGGTTCATTCACTTAACTTGATCTTATGTTAAGAGAAGTTATTTGAAAAGATAGAGGCATAACATGATTCAAGAGGAGATTAAATATATCAACCACATCCTCCACCTCATTTTTAATGCCAAACATCTCATGTAAATATCATGCAAGGGCATCAAGCATGGAGAGTTTTATGGAGACTATTTATAAATATTTGTACCTAAATTCATGTTTGAGTTAATGATAGTGTGAGGATCGTTTCTCCTATCCTATATGTCATTCTCTACTTTTTATTCTCTCTCCTTATATTTTATATATATTCAAGATTTTAGGCCTTATTTTAAGATCCCTCTCTTGGGTAAGAGGAAACTCTACCAAGATTTAATTTTGTAACCTCTTTGATTAATGAAATGGACTATTGTAGCTTCTCTATGATTGGCTTATAGTTTGTGTATGCTTGTTCATATGTGTATAACTGGTATGAATCTTCCTTTAACATGTCCTTTTCACACCTATATGTTGATGAGTTATCTTATGTAGGTTATATGAAGCATCAAATGTTGGTGATCATATTTAAAGTGTAACCTAGTTGGAAGTGTCTGAAATCAAACCTCTCTCACTTCACCTCCAAGTTAAAGGCACTCACTATGACTTCCATGTAAAACATTGTTGCATAAAAAGTGTTAGAGATAGTCTTTTAGTCCATTTATATTTCATTAGTACTATTCTAAGTATAAAATTGAGTGGATGAATCATTTAGGTGCATCACCATCACTAATATAGGATTTTACTTTTAGTTATCTTTCTAACTCTTTTCACCCCCAAAGCAAAGTAGATTTAGGAAAAGGATTTGTTGTACCTAACACACCCCCTTTTTACATAAGGAAATGGGGACCCAATTTTTTCAAATTATTGTCTTGATTTTGAGATCCCTCTTCTATATGTTTATGCAAATTCTAAGAAAAGATCATGATTTGGCCTTTTATACTTTGGCAAGATGGCATTGGTATTGTGTTTCCATAGACTAAATATTTTGTGGTATCAGGTTTATTAGTTTGAGCTAATTGGTATAGACTTATGTTTTCATGGGCTAAATTTTCTATCCTCTTGAGACTTATTCTTTGGGAATTTTATCACAAACCTATCTATGTAGAGTAAATTATTGTGGAAATTTTATCTAAAATAATTCCCCCAAAGGAATTGGATCTGTGGGCCCTTTGCTCAATGGAATTTAGTTTTTGGATAGTTTATCTGATACACCTAATGCCCTACAGATATACCCTTTAATACCTTTGTCCTTCATCATTTTTTCCCTCTGACTTACCCTTTAGAAGTTTTGTCAAGCACACATATTCCTTTAGACTTTCTAAACATACCCTTCAGCCTTTTAAAAGTTCCCTTCGAGACTTTTATGGTTACCCTTCAAGAATTTTATAATGTCTTTTTGCCCTATGGAACTACCCTTTAGGACTTTCATCTCAGATCATTTTACCCTATGAAGTAGACCCTTCAGGAATTTTTTTTATGAAGTAGACCCTTCAGCCCTTCCACTTACCCTTCAAGACTTTTGTCCCAAATCCTTTGTCCTCTACCACTTTGCTTTTGAAAAAGATCCTTTATCCTTTTTATTATAGAAATTTTGGCCCTTCAAAAGTGCCCTTTGGACTTTTTAAAAGTTCCCTTCAGACATTTTGAAAATACTCTCTAGGCTTTTTTAAGTGGCCACTTACCCTTCAAAACTTTGTCCTGGGCCCTTTTCCCTCTGCACCTACCCTTTAAGACTTTTTTCCCATGCCTTTGCCTTTTTGAACCATTCCTTCAAAAAAATTATTTGAGACATTTTCCTTAAGAAAATGAACCTAACCTTTAGGCTTTATGAAATATACCCTTTGGCCTTTTTTCATTGACCTTTTGCCCTACGAGCCTATCCATTAGGACTTTTGCCCCAAGCAAATTCCTTCAGACTTTATGTCTCAAACATTTTATCTAATGCAAATTGCTTGAAAAAATTCCCCCAAGGTCCCATTCCCTTCAAAATTTCTAAACAAACCCTTTGGAAATTTTAAAAATGACCCTTAAACCCTTTTTGAAGTGACCACTTAGCCTTTGGGACTTTTGTCCCATGTCCTTTTTCCCTTTGGCCAAATTCCTTCAAACATTTTGTCTGAGAGATTTCAGCGTTTGACCCCTTCCTTCAGACATTTTATCTAAGAGATCATGCCCTTCAGCCCTTTTGAGACCATCCCTTTGAACAGTCCTTCAATCATTTTGTCTAAGAGAATTGAGTCTTTGGGAGAATTTTTATGGTTATTTTATCTGAAACAATCCCCCCAATGAAATTCCTACAAACTTTGTGTCTCTGACATTTTTTCCAATGAAATGACCCTTTAGGATAATTGTTGTAGATATTTTGTCTGAAATAATTCCCCACAATAATTCCCCCAACAACAATTACCCCAAGACCAATACCATACTGCCAAGTGACACCCTTGCTTAGAGAACATTTTCATTATGTTTTGAGCTTAATTTAAGATTTTAGCCAAGGGTCTCAATCATATTTTTCTATGCTAGGTCACAGAGATTAATGTAGGAGCTATTTTATATATTCCAGGTCCAAATCATATTTTACTAATACTAAGACCTTAGGCTAGAATATTCATGCAGGATCCTTTATACGTATTTCCCAAAGTATTATGCTAAGTCATTTTTTGCTTGTGTTTTTAGGAGTAGGGAATCCCAAAGAAATGACACATGTCAAGTTGACAAGATTAAATTTAATAGTCGTGCAAACATCAGTTGATGATCACAAGGACCTCATTTGATGATCATGTGAATGTTAAATTTAACCTCAATAACATGTCAAACTTATGAGATTAAATTTGATAGTCACATGGACATCATTTGATGGTGACGAGGACTTCATTTAATGGCCACACAAACATCAAATTTAACCTTAGTAATGGCTAATTTATGGAATTAAATTTGGTAGTTACATGAACATCACTAACAGTTGTGATCATGTTAGTTGACAATTACATGAACATCAAATTTAACCTCATAAATTACCCATTTGGATTTAAAAGTGGACCTAGTAGATTGATAGTTCAAGTTGATCCATATAGTTGATCCAATGGTGCGAGATCGATGGAGACTTTTCAAAGGTCCCAGATTAAATAGAGAGTTACCAAGTGGCATAACCGCATGATCGAAGTATTATTAGTGTAGGTTTTTATTTTTCCCCATTATTTAATTAGGGAAATTATATTTGTGCATACATGGAGTTTTCCTACATTCATGGGATAGGCTAGCTTATGTGGAGATGTGTGTCATAGATGTGTCATAGGTGTCATAAGTAACTCCTTTGACTGGCTATTCCGGGTATGGGAGTTACTTCTATATTCTTAGCACCTTGTCACCATCTTTCATGGAGGAGTTACAGTCTATTCTTGGGGTGCTTTGACCACCTTTTGTGGAGGAGTTACTTACGTGCTCTCCTATATGTATTCTTCACTTTTGGCCATCTTATGTTAATAAAATATTGGGTTTTCTCCTATTTGTCTTGTGCAATTTATCTTCTTGTATAATTTCAAATTGCTTTAGCATCTATGTGATGTGCACTAGCTTCATCTCATGTGATCACGTCTCCATTGCATTCGCATTATCTGGATTCTAGCAACAACTCCAATATGGTATCAGAGCCACTCCAGTAATCATGTGTCTGGTTATGCTATTAGTTTATTCTACAATTCTTACTTTGCTTTCTTAGTAGTTTTTTTGTTTAACTCAGTTGTATTTGAGAGTTTTGGTAGAGTTTCTTGAAAACTCATGCAAATTCATACGTAAACCTGTTAAAAAAATTACTTCTATTGAGTTTCATTTAGATCTACGCTTTAGATATCTGCGTTGTAATTTGTCGAGATATCTTGTATAGATCTATTGTGGCATTGTGAACTCCAGCAAGGCAATTTGTGGAAAAATCAATGCTTGGCATCACTTTCTGACATAATGCATTGAGTTTTGCTGCTCTTTTTTTATTTTCAATCTGCAGAATATAAAGGAGTGTTGGATTAATGTAGGTAGGCTCAGGTTTGCTGCATATTTCTCCAACTAGAACTGTTGGGCATTGGATTTTTAAGAGAACTAAGATTTGCCAACTGCACTTGGTGTTGGATCTGCTCATTTGAGCAGTTTGGCATCCTTTTCCTACACTTGGTGTCCTTTTCCTGCACCTGGCGTCTTTTTCTTGCATTTGATTTATCTCTTCTCTGTTGTGATTGAAACTTGTTGCTGTGCATTAAGATCTGTGAGGTCTGCAAATTCAATGTCTCTATTGTTTTTTTGTTTGCCCAGCGAATTTAGAATTGCTCTTTTTGAAAATGGCACTCCTTTTCCTTGTTTGGCATCCCATGTGGGCCCTTAAACACTTGGCCATCCATTAAAATATCTTTTACTTTATTTTTTTCAATTAAAATTGACTTGTCAAAAAAAAATCAGTCAATTTGACTGAGTATTAAGTATTTTAAGACAATTTGATAATTTGGGGGTTTAAATTTAAACTTGTACCTTCGCCTGTCGAAGATGAAGGGTGAGGCCTAGGTTGGCAGAAGGCTAATTCCCCCTCACAAAGACCTCTTTTCGATTCCTCACTCTGTGCCGAGTCCAACGAGTGGTTGGAAGGCCACTTTCTCTCTCAAAATAGGCATTTTTTTAATGTTTTAGTGTTGTTTTTTGCAAAAACACTAGTTTACAGGAAATTGAATCTTTAATATCTTGAAAATGGTAGCTCAGATTCGGGTGCCATTTTTTGAAAAAATATTTGTATTTCAATTCTCCATAGCATAGGCTTGTTATTTGTTAAAAATACACTAGTTTATAAAGTGCCTAAAATTTGGGTCTCTTGGGACACATTTTCGGTTGAGTCCGATGTCCTGTTTGCTTAAAGTCTTGCACTGATTACTCTAAGATGCATTCTCGACTGAACCCGACGTCTTTTGAGCATGCACTTGCATATTTGGGGGGGCTCAACATTTTGGGGGGGGTGTGATTGCTTTTTAGCACTTGCAATCTTTGCTTTCATTCTCCTTTCTACATAATTTCACAACTTGCAATCAACACAACTTCACCTAAATTCAGCTTAAAATAGATTTTTTTCAACTTAAACCCCTAACACCCTTCAACTATCATGAATGTAAGGTTAAAATGTCAATCATTCTTAGAAGCAAAGGGTTGTATAGGATCACCATGGGTACTGAAGTAGAACCCAGCACTGATGTCGAAAAGGTCAAGTGGTACAATTGTAGTGATGAAGCCTATGGATTACTGAGCTTGTCCGTGTCTCTAGAACTTCACTTCCATTTAGAAACCTCCAAGACTCTCAAATACATATGGGACACCCTAAAAACCTTATTTGGGAAGCTTGATGAGATGAGAGGTCATGAGCTCAAAAATGAACTCATAAGTCTAAGTCCTAGAAACTTTGACACCCTAAAAGACTTCTTCACTAAGTTTAAGGCCCTTAGATTGCAATTGAAATAATGCGAGATAGAGAATAAAAATGATCAACTCATCCTTTCTATTCTTGTAAAGTTAGGTCCAAGCTATTCAGTCTTTGTCTCCACTTTCCATGCCACAAAAAGTGCCCTTAGCACTACATGGAAAATGCCTTCTTTGGATTCATTCATTGCCGACTTGACTAGGGAGCAAGATAAGCTAATTCAAATGGGCACAATGAAGTCTACTCAACCCCAAGCTTTGATATCTGGAAATGGTAAGGATAAGACTTCAACAAAGGAGAAGAAGAAAAAGAACAAGGACCAAGAGAAGAAGAAAGAAAACAACAATCTTGCCAAAAACAACACTGAGTCTTCCTCCTCCAATGCTAAACCTAAGAAGGAGAAGGTTAAGTGTGCCTATTATAAAAATACAGGACATGATGAACACAAATGCATGAAGAAACAAATAGATCACCTAACTCATCTTCTAGAGAAGCACAACATAGGTGTTCCTGAGTCCATCAAGCAGAATTCATCTACCCAAGATTCTAATAAGGCAAAAGGCAAGGGTAAGGAGAAAGAAAAGGGCAAGGCCCTTGTATCTACAGCAACTTCTACATCTTCATGGGTCATTGACTCGGGTGCTTCTCACCACATGGGCTCTTCCCTAGTTGAGTTTTCATCTTTAAAGCCTTGTAGCATGACTTCAATTAGTTTAGGTGATGACACATCAATTTCCATTGCAGGGGGAGAGTCAGTTGAAATGGAAGGAGGAACATTCAATAATGTTCTAAGTGTTCCTTCTCTTTCAACCAATCTCCTATCAGTGTACCAAATCACTCACATTGGTCAGAGCATGAGAGTTGAGTTTTCACCACATTCAATGGCTATCAGGGAGTTGCATAGTGATACTATAGTGGTAGTGGGTAGGGCAGATCACCAAGCAAGGTTATACACTTCACATTTTGCACCTGATTCTTCTCCAATAACATTACTAACTCATTCAAATGGAGTTGTAAAATTATGGCATGAGTGGTTTGGCCACCTTAACTACCGCTACCTTGAGCAACTTTGCAAACATGACATGGTCATTGGGTTGCCTCGTGTCCAATTCTCAAAAGGACTTTGTGAGGGGTGCTCCCTTGGGAAGCATCCCAAAGCAAAATTTTAGAAAGGCAAAGCTTGGAAGGCTTCACAACCTTTGGAGTTAGTCCACAGTGATGTATTGGGACCCTTTCCCACCATCTTTCACAAGGGCCAAGTACATCCTCACTTTCATTGATGATTTCTCTAGGCACACTTGGATATATTTTCTCAAACAAAAGTCTAAAGTGTTTGAAAATTTTCTAGACTTCAAGGCTCTTGTTGAGAAACAGAGTGAGAAATCTATCAAGGTTCTTCGAACTGATAATGGAGGGGAGTATGTCAGCAACAGGTTTGAGCAGTTTTGCACCACAGAGGGGATTGATTTGCAGCACACAGTCACTTATAGTCCTTCACAAAATGGGGTTGTAGAACACAAAAATAGGTTCTTGAAAGAGATGGGTAGCTGTATGATTCACTCCAAATCTTTAGCACCACAGTACTAGGCCGAAGCCATCAATTGTGCTTGCTACATTCAAAACAGGGTTCCTCACAAAGCTTTGAAAGGGATAACACCCTTCGAAGCTTGGCATAAAAGAAAACCTGATGTTGAGCACCTTAGGGTTTTCAAATCCCTAGCCATGGCCCGCATACCGAAGAAGAAATGCAAAGCTATGGAACGTTATTCTAAGCCTTGCATCTTTGTAAGATATTTGGATGGTATTAAGTGGTATCACCTTCTAGATCCAATCACTCATGAGTTGTTCATCAAGAGAAGTGTCCATTTTTAGGACAGTCGTAGAGACTCAACACTTGGCACTTCTTCTCCCTCATCAGATCTAATTCTTCATGATGATTGCTCATCAAATTTAGATCAGCCATAATAGGTTCCTGAGCCAGAGACATCTTCTTTGAGTTGAGATAGTGAGGACAGTGATGTTGTGTCATCCACCTCTAGTCAGTCAAAGGATGAGGAGTTAGCACCTGACTCACCCATTTTTGGGCCACTTTGGGCCAAACAGACACTTGAGAGTGCTGGCACTTGGGCAGGAAATCCTGTAGATGATAGACGTACTAGGGGGATTTTTAGAGAGATCCACATGCCTTCTTTGCTTCATTTTTGGATCCACAGACTTTTCAAGAGGCATCAGGGGTACCTGAGTGGGATAGTACTATGGAGGAAGAATATTCTTCCTTAATCAAAAATCACACTTGGGATTTGACTTCACTTCCTAAGGGAAGGAAGATGGTTCGATGTAGGTGGATATATCGAACCAAGTTTGCAGCAGATGGGTTGATTGATAAGTACAAGGTGCGATTGGTCACCAAGGGTTTCTCACAGGTGGCAAGCATTGACTACTCAGATACCTTTGCACCCATTACAAATATGACTTCTATCTGACTCACCTTGGCTATTGCTACAGCACATGGTTGGGATGTGCACCAGATGGATGTGAAGAGTGTCTTTCTTCACAGAGACCTAGAGGAGGAGATCTACATGGAGCAGCTGCCAAGATTTGTTAAGGATTCTTCCTTAGTATGCAGACTTAGGAAATCTATCTATGGCCTCAAATAGGCCCCTCAGGCATGGTACGTCAAGATGGATTCATTCCTTCTCACAATAGGTTTCACTAGGTGCCATTCTGATCCCAATGTCTACTTCTTGCGGCAGGATGACTCGCTCTTGATTCTGGTTCTTTATGGTGATGACCTTTTGATCACCGGGAGTTCTTCATTGGCTATTGTAGTGGTAAAGGCATCTCTCTAGGATAGATTTGACATGACAGACTTGGGTTTGTTGCACTACTTTCTTGGCATCGAGATCTCATAGTCAGATTCAAGGATTTCTCTTGCATAGCCTAAGTATGCTCTTGACTTATTGGCTCAGTTTCACATGGTTGATTGTAAGCCATCTCCAACTCCCTTTCTATCAGGAGTCAAGCTTGAGGCTAACTATTCTTCACCATTGGTTGATGCCACTTGATATCAACAATTTGTTGGAAGTTTCATCTACTTGACTCATACCAGGCCCGACATATCATATACAGTGGGACTTGTCCCCAGATTTATGTAGGAACCTCATGAGCTACATTGGAAAGCAGCTAAGAGGATCTTGCATTACATACAGGGTTCACATAGATATGGGATTCATTACATAGTTGGGATAGAGGTTGACTTAGTTGGATATACAAATTCAGACTGGGCTGGTGATTCATAGACTCACAAGTCCACTTCTGGTTACAGTTTCTCTCTAGGTTCTGGTCCTATCAGTTGGTTTAGCAAGAAGCAGAATGCTATTGCTATATCATCTACAGAGGTAGAGTACAAGGGAGTTATTAATGTAGCTACTGAGGCTATTTGGCTTTAGGGTATTCTTTTTGAGTTTGGCATTCCTATCAGACAACACATCATCATTTATTATGACAACTAAAGTACCATTCAAATTTGCAAGAATCTAGTTCAGCACTAGCGGACCAAGCACATAGAGATTCACATGCATTTCATTCAGGAGCTTATTCATAGTCAGGTCATTAACTTAATATTTTGCCAGTCTTCATAGTAGGTTGCAGACATCTTCACCAAACCTTTAACTGAGAGCAAGTTCATTCATCTATGAGCTCCTCTTGGGGTGCGGTCCACATTTACAGTAGCATCATCTTTGGGGGGGCCCACTAGCCTCTTCATTTCTTTTATGTCTCTCTTTTGGGGGGGAGTTTTTTTCCTATGGGTTTTCTCCTTTTCTCTATCTTATGGGAGATTGCATTTGTACATGGGTACCTCATCAGGCCTAGTTGTCGGGAACCGTTTCATATTTCCACACTACCCACCTAAGTTGCGCTTATGGGGGGTATTAGTGTAGGTTTTTATTTTTCCCTATTATTTAATTAGGGAAATTATATTTGTGCATACATGGAGTTTTCCTACATTTGTGGGATAGGCTAACTTATGTGGAGATGTGTGTCATAGATGTGTCGTAGGTTTCATAATTAACTCCTTTGACCGGCTATTTTGGGTATGGGAGTTACTTCTCTATTCTTAGCACCTTGTCACCACCTTTCATGGAGGAGTTACAATCTATTCTTGGGGTGCTTTGACCACCTTTTGTGGAGGAGTTAATTACGTACTCTCTTATATGTATTCTTCACTTTTCGCCATCTTATGTTAATCAAATATTGGGTTTTCTCCTATTTATCTTGTGCAATTTATCTTCTTGTATAATTTCAAATTGCTTTAGCATCTATGTGATGTGCACTAGCTTCATCTCGTGTGATCATGTCTCCATTGCATTCGCATTATCCAAATTCTAGCTCTGGATTCTGGCAACAACTTTGATAAGTATAAGCTAAAAGGTCTAACCCAAGATTCTACAACATACATCTACTCGGGCCTATTTGATCAAATGATTTGAGAGCAAGTTGAAATGTCAAAGATTCATGAGAATGACAAGTGTCACCATCATGGGAGCCCAACACTAAAATCTAACAAACCACATTAAACCAATACATAAGGATCAACGGTGTGAGTCCTAGGTGGACTTTTTAAAGATCTTGGACTCAGTCAGGTGTTGACACATGTCACATTTTGAAAACTAATAGGGCATTATAGATATAATACTTAGACCTTTGGGCACTTGATATATATCTATCAATAGACATTGGGTCTCAAAGTTAAGCTGGAGTATGAACATGCATATCTTAATTTGAATGAAGAATATAAAAAGTAAAGATACAAATTCTATAAAAGGCATGGGCGAGCATGAAATACATAGTTCAAATTAGTCATAGATAATAGTAGTGCCACTAGTTCTAAAACATTGGTAAATTGATTTCATTCCTTCATGCATATGTCAGAGTCCCATTTGAAGGTGTCTAATCTAAAATATCAATAGGTTGTTATCACAACCTATAAAAGGAGGCATGTATAGTTTTAGTAAATGGTGCATATTCTAAATTTTGCATACAGTTCAAACTATAATTGTAAAAAATTACCTATATCTTTATACACATGCACATGTTATATAGCTTTGGCAAAGAATATTTTAAGTGGTTAACTATAAGTAGACTCTTATACATTTTCAGACCACAGTTAGAACTCATGTTCTAACTATCACATGTAACAACTTTGTGTGAACTTGGAGGATGAGGCGACCCCTTCCCCAAGTTTATATAAATAATTATAAGCCAACTTAGATTTTTTTTAGAGAATTTTGAATATAGTAACATCATCAATTTTGATCATCAACAAATGTGTTTGTGTATTTTCTTTCCAATTTATATGTAATTAGTTATTACTTTCTTTGGTTGTATGTTTCAATAATCTTTAGTGTGCAAAAAATGTGAATGGATTCTTGATTATTTTGATTGATATACTAATATGTAGATTTGTAACAACTATTGAAAGATTGGTAAATATATTGGTTAAGATAGTCAAGTTCAAATTGATTCATAATTTTGATTGTACATGAGTGTTTTTTTGGATGTAGTTTTTTGTGTCTGTTCAACAGCCACCTCAGATACTTCACTATCCCAAGCCATAATCTCCTTATTAAGGGTGTATAAAAACTACCTTAAAAGGAGTAACCTTTATCTAAGGCTTATGAATTGTTGACATCTTTATCTCCTTCAACTTCTTAGCCATGTCTAACTATGTGTGTGTAATCGCTACTAGAAACAGGCATAGGTTCTTAGAGAACTTGTCCTTTTAGAAACCAACCAAAGGAGTGATTCCTAAAAACCATAGAAGATTTCTTTTTTTCTTTACCCTTCCCTCCTTTTTTGAGTTTTTTTTAGACCTATCCACTCTAGATTAGAATCCAATCACCCTTCCAATTCACATAGAGATTCAAAACCCTTTAGGAACCACACCTCTATCCAAAAACCTTGTCAACAACATGCATGCCCTACCATCTGTTCCATCAATAGATTGTAATCGACCTTATACTTGCAACTCATGCCCTAGAGTGGATTTTACGTCCATTGAGATCCTAAAATGTTAGATGCTACTTCATTACAGTTGTGGTGTGCTTAAAACTTGCATCAATAGTTAATTGGTGCTAGAAGGAGGGCTAGCACCTTTTATTGTACTAAAAGTTTTGAGAATGGATGAGATTAATAAAGGACCCATAGATATCTCAGGTAATCAACATGATTTCCCAGATGACCCTTTCAAATACCTTCTTATGTTCCATTGTAATCACCTAAGAGTTGTTGAAGGGCATCTTGATACTTACACATATGTTATGCATGTTATGGATGTAAAATTTGAGGATGTAATCTACAAGTTATTCCCTTTCATATTGGGAGAATAAATGCATGATTATCTTACAGAGTTGGCATCTAGTTCTATTACTAGTTGGAGTGATCTTGAGGAATATTTTTTGATATGATTTGGTCTAGATATTGATGTTCATGATTTTAAAAATAATTTAACATCTTATATGAGGTTCTCTATAGTAGGTATATTGAATATAAATTATATAGAAGTTGTCCAAAGATAAAGCTTGTTATTGTGCCCAAATAGGAACATAGTGGAAGGGTTTCCTTTTAATCCAAACACTGTGTACAAGGAAGAAGAGATCCCAGATGGAGAGGATGATTGGATCATAAAAGAGGTAGAAGAGTGTATTATAGCCATCAAGGAAGAGGAATTTATCAAGCTATGAGAATTAGATGATGATGATTCCATACCTGTATTTGATGATATAATTTAAGAAGGAAATAATGATAGTGAGGGAATTTAAAGAAACATTACCAACCTTTATAGAAGCTCTATGATATAGAATATGCCTAGGCAAAGGATCAATTACTTTGCTTTGTAAAATAAAATATTATGTCTAAATACCATGTTGATAACTCTTATGACTATCAATTTGCATTAGAATCTCTATTAGAAGACTCATTTCATGATTATATTCCTAACTTATTCTCCTCTGACCATGCAGGCTCTAATATTAATATTTTAGATTATGTCATGCCTTAAGTAGGTAGATATTTTTATCATGGGGCAAATAGAAAAGGTATGTAGGCTTCCCTCAATAATTTTGATTTTATTTCTGAATGCCCTTCTAATGAAATTAATTCACATAGATGCTCATGCCTTGATTTGATAGATGTTGAATTCAATTTGGTGCCTAACTCTAATGTGCAAGACACTATGGTTAATCATGTGATTTACCAAGAACCCCCATGTGTGTGGACATCAACATTAATCAAAATTTAAACAAAAACCTTTGATTGCACATACAATGCTCATGACGTTACATATCTTCCAGAGCATAACTATTAGAAAGAATAGTAGAAAAAGGATAAAGAATATGTAATGGATGAGATGATCCCTTTGGAAGTAATAGTTAATGAATCTCTCACTCCTAAAATTATAAATAGTGAGCCCCAAGTAAAAAAAAAAATTATTTATAATTTTGAAAGTCAAGAGCTAATTCATTCAAATATTGAAGGTCACACTCAAAGGGAGAGTTTAGATGAAGTTTTTGAGGAATATGTTGTTCATGATTATACTTATGATTATGATTCTATCTTTGAGGACCTTTCCCATAATTATTTCATATAGGATGATGACTTTCAAGACTACATGTCAGATCTAATATCCATCTCAGCATGAACTTTTGAGGATTGTTTATTTGAATTAGGTTCTCCTGAATACATGAGTAATAATGGTGAGGTTTCAAAATGTATGTATCATAGGGAAGATTTATTTATTTATTGTGTCTAAGATGTCCCAATGAGTAACCCTAATTTTTTGTTCTACAATATGAGGGAAAGGCTCAAATTTCTACTGAATGAATACAAGGATGTTCCTGCCTATTTCAAAACTTTAATGGGGAAAACCTTGTTATTATAAAAGAGTGAGAAGCATACTAAATAAAGTTTCCAAATCCATACCTCATCTTGTTTGAGTTTTATTTAGAGTAGGAGTAGGTTAGGTTTCTTATTTTCTATCATTTGTTTTCATTAAATTAATCTTTCATGCTTTTAGTATTTTACTTTCATAGATTAGTTTCCTATTTTATCACAATTGAATACTTTTAATAGGCATATGGAAGTTTCTCTCATAGTACATCATAAAAATTTATAAATTTTTATTATTTTATTGGATCAAATTCACTTATCACATTAAATACCTATTGCAAGTGATAATTTTGGGTATAGGTGTAGCTAGCAGGGATGTTCTAGTAATGATTTTTTTTATAATTATAGCAGCTCACTAGGGTTCCAACTCTTTTCTTTTCCATTCAATAACAAAAGATGAGTGAAATAAATAAAAAATAAGAAAGAACCAATGGGTTCAAAAGATCAAAATAAAACCAAAAGGCTCACATGATGAAATAAGGTCAATGTATCATGCATCATGATCAAGAGAAAATAATGGAATGAAAAGAGGAGCCCACGGTATCTTTGTCAAAGCTATGGATGCCTAACTGGAAGTAAAGAAATGCTTGAACTTCCTTTATTTTTGAGCTTTAATATATGTTAGAATGAAACCTACATCCCCATAAAAGTCTTTGAAAAACTCATCACAACGGGAGTTAAATAAACTACACGTTTTAACACACATAGATCCAATAAATTATAAGGCAAGTATGTTGTGTGAATGAACTTAGGAGTCTATTTCATTTTTTTTAATTAAGTATTTTTTCTTCTATGGCACACTTCATTATTGATTTAGAATTGTAAACTAGAGTCCTGGGTTCTTGAATACTCAGGTATATTCCTCTTGTAAGTCACCATTTATTATTCCTAACACACCCCCTTTTCCCATAAGGAAATGGGGACCCACTTTTTTTAGATTATTTTCTTGATTTTGGGCCCCTTCTTCTATATGTTTATGCAAATTCTAGGAAAATATCATGATTTGGCCTTTTATACTTTGGCAAGATGGCATTGGTATTGTATTTCCATAGATTAAATCTTTTGTTCTATCAAGTTTGTTACTTTGAGCTAATTGTTATGGACTTATGTTTTCATGGGTTAAATTTTCTATCCTCTTGGGACTTATTATTTCAATACTTTTTTCACAAACCTATCTATGTCAGGGAAATTGTTGTAAAAATTTTGTCTAAAATAATTCCCCTAAAAGAATTGGGTCTATGGGCCCTTTACCCAATGGAATTTGATTTTCAAATAATTTTCCTGACACACCTATTTCCCTACAGACATACCCTTTGAGATCTTTTTACTTCAGAATTTTTACCCTCTGACTTACCCTTCAAAATTTTTGTCAAGGACACATATTCCTTCAGACTTTTTGAAACTACACTTTATCCTTTAAAATTTCCCTTCAAGACTTTTGTGGTTACCCTTCAAGACTTTTTATAATGGCCTTTTTTCCTATGGAACTACCCTTCGTTAATTTCATCCCAAATCATTTTACCCTATGAAGTAGACCCTTCATCCCTTCTACTTACCCTTCAAGACTTTTGTCCTAGATCCTTTGTCCTTTGTCCCTTTACTTTGAAAAATACCCTTCCACCTTTTTTCCATTTTGGCCCTTCAGAAGTGCCATTCAAACTTTTTAAAAGTTCCCTTCAAACATTTTGAAAAGACCCTTTGGGATTTTTGAAGTGGCCACTTACCCTTTGGGACTTTGTCCTGGACCCTTTCACCACCACACCTACCCTTCAAGAATTTTGTCCCATGCCTTTGCATTTTTGAACCATTCCTTCAAACATTTTATCTGAGACATTTTCCCCAAGTAAATGAACCTACTCTCTGGGATTTATATAACATTGCCTTTGACATTTTTGCATTGACCTTTTACTCTATAAGCCTATCCTTCAAGACTTTTTCCCCATGCCAATTCCTTCAAACTTTATGTTTTGGACATTTTGTTCGATGCAAATTGCCCAAAATAATTCCCCCAAGGGCACATGCCCTTCAGACTTTCTAAACTGACCCTTCAAACATTTTGAAAATGACCCTTCAACCCTTTTTGAAGTGACCACTTATGCTTCGGGAATTTTGTCCCAAGCCATTTTACCCTTTGGCCAAATTCCTTCAAACATTTTGTTCGAGAGATTTTTCCCTTCGACCCATTCCTTCAAAAAAATTATCTAAGAGATCATGCCCTTTAAACCTTTTGAGACCATCCCTTCAAACATTTTTTCTGACATAATTGAGTCTTCAGGATAATTATTGTGAACATTTTATTCGTAATAATTCCCCTGATGAAATTCCTATGGATTGTGTGTCTCAAACATTTTTTTTGATAAAATGGCCCTTTGAGAGAATTATTGCAAGTATTTTATTCAAAACAATTCCCCACATAGAAATCCTAAAATAATTACCCTCACAATAATTACCTCAAGACCAATACCATACTGCCAAGTGGCACCCTTGCTTAGAGAACATTTTCATTATGTTTTGAGCTTAATTTAATATTTTATCCAAGGGTCCCAATCATATATTTCTATGCTAGGTCATTGAGATTAAATGCAAGATCTCTTTTATATATTCTTAGACCAAGTCCAAATCATATTTTACTAATACGAAGACCTTAGGCTAGAATATTCATGCAAGGTCTTTTATACATATTTTCCAAACTATTATCCTAAGTAATTTTTTGCTTATGTTTGTAGGAGTAGGGAATCCCAAAAAATGGCATGTGTCAAGTTGATGATATTAAATTTGACAGTCACATGAATGTCAATTGACAATCATGAGGATGTCATTTGATAGTCACGTAAACATCAAATTTAACCTCGATAATGTGTCAAACTTATGAGATTAAATTTGATAGTCATGTAGATGTCATTTGATGGTCATGAAGACATCATTTGATGGTCACATGAATGCCAAATTTAACCTCGGTAATAGATAATTTATGGAATTAAATTTAGTAGTTACACAAACATCATTGACAGTCATGAGGACATCATTTGACAATCATGCAAATGTCAAATTTAACCTCGTAAATAACCTATTTGGATTCAAAAGTGGACCTAGAAAATCTATGGTTTGTATTGATATGTATAGTTGATTTAATGGTGTGAGATCGATGGAGACTTTTCAAAGGTCCTAGATTAAATATAGAGTTTTCAAGTGGCATACTCACGTGATTGAAGTACAAGACAAAATGTCTAAACCAAGATTCTATAGTGCACATCTACTTAGGCCCATTTGATCGAATGACGTGAGAGATAGTTGAAATGTCAAAGCTTTAATAAAGTGACAGATATCACCATCATGGGAGCCCCACACTAAAATATAATGAACTATGTTAAACTATTACATAAGTGTTGATGGTGCGAGTCCTAGATGGACTTTTTAAAGATCCTAAACTCATTTAGGTGTTGACACATGTCACATTTTGAAAGTTAGCAGGGCATTATGGATAGAATACTTAGATCTTTGGACATTATAACTATATCTATTAATAGACATTGGGTCTCACAATTAAGCTAGAGTATGAACATGCATGTCTTAATCTAAATGGAAAATATAAAAAGTGAAGATCTACATTCTATCAAAGGCATAGGCAAGCATGCAATGCACAATTTAGATTAGTCACGGCTAATAGTAATGCCACTAGTTCTAAAACATTGGTAAATTGATTTTAGTACTTCATATATATGTCAGAGTTCCATTTGAAGGTAGTTAATCTTAAAGATCAACAAGTTGTTCTCAAAACCTATAAAATGAGGCATTTACAATTTTGGTAAATGATGCATATTCTAAAGTTTGCATATAGTTCAAACTATAATTATAAAAAATTGCCTCTATCTTTATACACATGCACATGTTGCATAACTTTGGAAAAGGATATTTTAAATGGGTAACTGTAAGTAGAATATTATATAGTTTTAGACCATAGTTATAACTCATGTTCTGACTATCACATGTAACAACCTTGCATGAACTTGGAGAATGAGGCGACCCCTTCCCCAAGTATATATAAATAATTTTAATCCAACTTGGATTTTTGTCAGAGAATTTTGAATATAGGATCAGCATCAATTTTAATCATCAATAAATGTGTTTGTGTATTTTCTTTCCAATTTATATGTAATTAGTTGTTACTTTATTTGGTTGTATGTTTCAATAATCTTTAGTGTGCAAAAATTATGAATGGATTCTTGATTATTTTGATTGATATGTTAATTTGTAGATGTGAAATAGCTATTGCAAGATTGGTAAATATATTGGTTAATATAGTTAACTTAAAATTGATTCATAATTTTAATTTTGCATGAGTGCCTTCTTGGATGTAGTTTTTTATGTGTGTGTAATAGCTGTCTCAAATATTTCACTAGCCTGAGCCATAATCCCCTAATTAAGGGTGTGAAATAACTACCCTAAAAAGAACAACCTTTGTTTGAGGCTTATGAATTTCTTACATCTTTATCTCCTTATACTTTTTATCCATGTCTGACTGTGTGTGTGCAATCGATGCTAATAATAGGCATAGGTTCTGAGAACACTTGTCCTTTTAAAAACTAGTCAGGGGAGTGATTCTTGAAAACCACAAAAGCTTTCTTTTTTCTTTACCCTTCCCTCCTTTTTTTGAGTTTTTTTTAGACCTACCCACTTTAGATTATAATCCAACCATCCATCCAATTCACATACAAATTCACAACCATTTAGGAACCACACCTCCATCTAAAAACCTTGTCAACAACCTCCATGCCCTACCAGCTATTCTATCAATAGGTTGTAACAGACTGTATACCTAAAATTCATGCCTTGGAGAGGAATTTACCTCCATTTAAATCCTAAAATGTTAGAGGCTACCTCATTATATCTATGGTCTGTATAAAACTTGCATCAATAGGATTCAAATTTGATATATCAGAGGATCTAGCCTCATAATCTATAGGTTTAGTCTAGTATAGGTATACCACAATCTATAAACCAATCTAATGTTAGTCTAAGTTTGAAGGAGATTTGAGAAATCTACTTTAGCAGGGTACAACTTGGGTTGCTAAAAATTTTAGCACAGTAGGTGGGACCTAGATTCGATCGTTAGAGTACTCATTTGTAGTTTCTTGGCCTTCAAAAATAATTTCAAGCACTTTGGGTCATCATTTCAAAGGTATAAATTCATTTGTTTTCATGTGTCTTGTGATGAACTATGGCATCTTATAGAGCATATTTTTGTAATTCATATCCTTATCAATAGCCCCATGATCCATCCTCATTCATTATTATCCATATCCATCTCATTATGACCCCTATCAACCCTATATTCACCCTGACCAACAATATGACATCCATTATCAGGCCCATGATATTTTTCAATACCAAGGATACCACTCTAGTTGTCTTTGTGAACCTCATTCACTTCTTTGGTATTATGATTATCAGTCTAATCAGTCATGGAAATCTCACGGCATTCTTGATCATCTCAACCAAGTTCCAAGACAATCCATATCAAGATTTTAAAAAAACCTTGTTTAGATATGAGAAACACATGGTGAGCATTAAAACATAAAAGAGCTATGGACAGGAGATCCTTAGGCATGAGATTGAGAGATTGAGGTCTCTATTGAAGCAAGCTAAGGAAGAGTGGAAATCTTTCATAGGATAAGTCCATTCAAAATTTAGTGGTGATATTCTTGATGTGGGTTATTTAATTAAAGCATTGAAGAGAAGTTGACAGTCCATAAGAAACACCAGGTTCACCATAACTAGTAGCATATTCCCTCCATTCCACATCAGTTCTCTATTGAAATACCTTTCCCCTCATAATAATGTCAAACATGTTGTCCCCAAAAATAGACTTCTCATTTTTTGGGACAACATGTGAACTATTTTGGTTCTTCAGACCAAAATAATCTCTTCCTTTCTTGAAATTTGTTCTGAGCATTCAAATTCCTCATTTTTCAAGCTTCTCATAAATCTACAGACTCTACAGGCTTAAATCTATGGACTCTGCAGGCTTAAATCTATGAACTTTGCAGGCTTGAATCTATGAACTCTACAAGAAGAAAATATATAGACTCTGCAAGCCAAGTTCAACAGGCTTCACAGGTTGATTTCTACGAACTCTGTAGGAAAGAAGCAAGCTCTCAACACTTAGGCGATTTCAAAGTTAGTTCAATGACAAGGCTCAACCAAAAGAGTTCATCGGCAAGCTTCTAAGCAAGGATTGAACCATTGAACCATTGAACCTTGAACCATTTTGGTTCAATGGGTTCAATTGGTTCAAAGGTTCAACATCAACAACAAGAGTTAAGTGCATTTTTCAAGGTTCAAAGTTTAACCGCTTCAAGGTTCAACCGCTTCAAGGGTCAATGGCTTCAAAAAGAAGGCTTGAATCATTGAACCATTGAACCACTTTGGTTCAAAGGTTTAATGGGTTCAAGGTTCAATAGGTTCAATGGGTTAAATGAGGCTTGTTTCAAAGAATCTTGATTCAAGTAGTCAATAGAAACAAGGGAATGAACCATTGAACCATTGAATCAAAGTTTGTTCAATCGATCGGTTCAAGCGACAAGTTCAAAGGAGTGCCCCAAGAGTCAAAGACACAAGTGCCCTTACGAAGGGAATTTTTTGTGGCAAAAGTGACTAAGGAAACAAAAACCTGATAGAACTCAGCAGATGCTACCAAGTGTCATCTTCTGAGCCTCATTTCACTTTGTTTTGAAGAGCAGCGGATGCTGCCATGTGTCACAATTTGAGATTCACATAAAATCGACTAAGGCAAATTTCCAAGGGATAAATAGCCCTTATGGAGGACACTTAGAAGCCCAAATGAACCATTGCAAAAAAATGAAAGGCTAATTTGGATCTCAAACAATCCTTGCGAAGGGCAAGAAGGAGGAAAATGGACCAATTCAAAGGCCAAAAGAGCAAAGGGATTTCCTTCAGAAAAGTTCCCCTAGTAAAATAGATAAAGTGAATTCCTTCAAGAAAATGAACAAGGCAAAGGACAAAGTAAAATCTTCTGGACAATTTGTCCAAAGGAATTCATCCGAAAAAACAAATCAAATCCCGGCAGAAAGACAAGGCAAGGAAGATTTCCTTCAGACAAATTGCCCGAAGGAATTCCTTCGAACATTTTGTCTGAAGGAAATAAAGGATAAAACCTACCAAAAGAAAGAAGCCTGAAGGCCATTCAAAGACCACCTGAAGGGTAGATACCCTTGTGAGGGGCTCTTCCCAACCCAAAGTGAACCGTTTCTCAAGGCCCTGAAGGGCAGGTCCCCTCTAAGAAACATCACATGGCAAAAACGAAGGAATTGCCAAGGAAAGTGACGTGCCCATAGACGTCAAAGTCGTAACAATGAAATAGCCATTGATCCTTGCAGGTTTAAGCATGGACCCGAATGCATTTAAAGGATTTAAAGCAAAGGCCAAAAGGAAGAACCATTGAGAGGAGCATAAAAATTAGGAACGACCAAAAACATTTGCGCATCAAATATGTTTCTAGAAGTAGACCACCAGGTGGATATTGAAAGATGCAAACTTTCAATAGCGTGACCTATTTCTCTGCATTGAGAAAAGCAAATGTGTAAATGCCCCTAAATTCTAGCATGTCTTCTTAACAAAATTCAATGCAACATGATGTGTTACTATTCTCAAGTCCTTCTTGAAGAGGCTATATAAGGGACTCTCTTATGATTATGGATCTCTCTCTCTGATTATCAGAAACAAAACTCTGCCCAAATTGAAAGGCATTACTGAGACTTTGAGCTCAAATTGTTGATCATAATTTGTTATTGGAATAAGAAAGAAAGTGACTTTTTATACTTTGTGTTGTGATATCTTTGTTGTTGGGGAAACCATTCTTATGTATTTTTCCTCAATATATTTTCTGTTCCTTTAATTCAATAAGCAAAATTAGTGAAAATAGTCAGGAAGGCATCCTGAAGCCAACTGTGGAGAGACTTTGTGGCCCCACAATTGCCTTTAGTGTGTTTTCTTTTTGTTTCTATGTAAAGGACCTTGGGATGACTTTGTGCCCTCATTTTCCTTCGTATCTCACTCTTGGGCAATTCAAATGGAGACTTTGTGCAACATCTCAATTTTCTAGTTACTACGACCTTGGTTACATTTTATAATTACTACCAAGAAGATTCTTGTGGTTTGTTGAATGATACTTTTGAAAGAAGAGGAGTGCTTTCTGTCATTATCCCTAAGATTTCTCCTTTGATTTGCATGCATCATCTCTAAAAAAATTGAGATGGATGATTTATCCTACTCTTGAGTATTATTTTCTATTTATATATATATATATATATATATATATATATATATAGCATATCTATAGGGAACCTACCCTTGATGAGAGGAGAGATTAGTCCCCTTTTGATGTGGTAAACCTACACATTTGGCCAACCAATCTTCCTACTTTGGATGATTAGACCTATTTTGTTTATCAGTACGTTGATCGACAAAATAATCAACCAACAGTTTTTGGCAACTCCGTTGGGGAGGTAGTTATGTGCATTCTGAAACCTCAAGTTTTAGATGAAATCAGTCTCTACCATTATCCATTATAGAATCCATTCCATTTCTCTATTTTAACCATTATTATTATAACCTTACCATTCACCTCCACACTAACTGGGAAAGAACGCGCAGTTTAAAGCCTCAAGCTTCAAATTAAAGCAAGGTCAATTCTTTTCCATTTTTGTTTCACAATCTGGTAGATTCAAGGTATACACAAAGCCAAAGGGCTAAAGGTATTGTTGACCCTATATTCAAGTTGGTACATCAAAGTAATTTTGATCTGTTTCCTTCACCATCTCGCCTCCAACGAACCAAGAGCTTTCCTCCTACTAAAGTCAGATCTCCATTGCCAAATGAGGTATCCACTTCTATTGTTGATAAAGATTTGCCAATAATTACCCCTCTGAGATTTGTTATTCCTCCTTTTCATAGTCATGTAATGGTAGTTCAAGGCCCCTAGGGTAATTCTTTTGGTCCTCTCAATCTTACTCCACCTCTACATGAGCTTCCACGCAGTTCAAGGAAGAATTTTCCCAAATTCTATGGTGATGGGAAAGTTCATCTTGATGAACACATTGCAGCCTTCAGCATAGCCTGTGGTGTAATTAGAGTAGAATTTGAAGATGTAGTAGTCAATTTATTTTTATAAACATTACAAAGTGCTACTATAGATTAGTTTTATCATCTACATGCTTGATCAGTAACTGATTGGAATACCCTCAAAGCTAAGTTTGAAGCCAGATTTAAACCTGTAGAAGATGCACATGCACTTTTGTCTCAACTCACACAAATGAAGAAAGAACCTCATGAACCAATGAGGGACTTCATAGCCAAGTTTGACAAACTGAGGAATAGAATTCCTATAATTGCTTGACCTACAGCTGAGAATCTCAAATGTTTCTTCATTAATTCTTAGTTACCTAAAGTAAGTTTTATTTTGAGACGTGCTGATCAAATAGATCTTACTAAAACTCAACATTTGGCCACTAAGGTAGAAGATGATCTCATCTTAGCAGAGAAGATAAGAAGAGATCCAAATAGAAATAGACCTTCATCATCTTCTGAATATTCATCTATAGACACCACATATCTAATGGTGCAGAAGTTGGCAAATGAGTTGCTTGCTCTCAAAAAGCAAATGGCACAAGGAATGTCTTCTGCTCCTTCATACAGAGATATGTCAAGAAGGACATTTCCAAATCATTCATATCAGGGCAATGCTGCCAGGAATCAAGGGCAACAAAATCATCTTCCTCCCCCACAAGGGAAACTTGTCCTGGAAGCTCCTCCAACCAATTCAACAATGGGATATCTTGAAGTAGAATCAGAGTTCTCTTTCCAACCTGAATTGAATCAAGAAAATGACGTTGATCTCCTTGTAGAAAATCAATAAGAATTAGCTGGTGACTCCCACATTAGTTTCCTAAACTACCAGGATGAACCCAAAAGCAAAAGAGAAGCTTTTGATGGATCATATGTAGTGTTCATTAGGTCCAAGAACCAATCAGTCCAACAAGATGATAAAGGGAAGATAGAGGAGCAACCTCAACTAGAAATTACAATTGCTAAGCATGGAACCACTCTACCTTTCCAGTCAAAGGATCTGGTGATCACCCAAAAGGTAAATACATCAATTTCACCTTTACCTTCTACTTCAATTTTACAAACTAGCCCTCCTCCCATCCCTCCTAAAACTTAGAAGGTTGAAACACCTTCCTCTGTACTTAGCTCAATTTAGCCATTTGACATAATAGATCATGTCAAAAAGACAAAATTACAAATGTCTAAATTTGAATATTTGCAGTCCAATCTTGATCAATTGGATAAGTTGGTCTAATGTGTCAAGAACCAAACCATCCCTACAGGACAAGAAGCTAAAAAGGTAACTCCTGATTCACCAAAGAACATGCCCATTCTAAATAATCTTATCATTACTCCTCTAACTGCCCCTAGGAAAATAGAACCTTTTTATGTTTTCTTGTTAATAAATGGGCACAAGCTAAGTAATTGTATTATAGACTCAGGTGCATCTAAAAATGTCATGCCTGCTAAAGTAGCTGAATCTCTTGGCCTCACACTGACCAAGACATTTGGGAGATGTTTCTCCATGGAAAACAAGCAAGTACCATTGCTGGGGCAAATCAAAGATGCCCAATTTGTATTTGCAACGTTTTCAGACAAGAGAATCAAGATGACTATTTTGGTGGCTGACGTCCCAGCATCCTATGGCATTTTGCTTGGATGAAATTTTTGCAAAGATGTGGGAAGATAACTAAGCATGGAACTGTCTGAGGCAAGAATCCCTGTTAAAGGTGTAATGAAGAGGTTGCTCCCTGAAAAAGAGGCAAAATATGTGGTCACCCAAACATCAGCCCTTGAAGCTCAAATTATTTTGGAATCCTTAGGTATGGTAACTAATTTCTATCTATAGACAAAGTACATGAAACATCTGATAAAATTCTTGAAAGTGTCAACCCAGAAATCAGTTCAACTAGAATAGCAAAAGAAATAGTAGGTTGCAATACAAATGAAGAAGGACCCTCCCTCTCTAATGAAGGAAATTATAAAGAAAAATTAGTGTCTGATGAGGTATGGACTCTGGAATTCGATGGCAGCTATTCCTCTACCAGTTTGGGAGTCAGGATTGTGTTGATATCTCTTTAAGGAGATATGTTTCCTTCATCTTACAAATTAAAATTTATCAACACTAACAATACAACTGAATATGAATCTCTGTTGCTTGGATTGAAGGTTGCTCAAGACAAAAGCATCAAGTTTCTTTATGCTAAAGGGGATGCTAAATTAGTGGTTTGTCAAGTAAGAAACTTATACCAAACCAAGAATGAAAGATTACACCACTATCACAACTTGGTTTGGGACCAAACTAAAAGTTTTGATGCTTTCAACATGTCTACCATACCCAAGGAATCTAATGATAAAGTTGATGCACTTGCTATTTCAGGAACTCTTTTAGTTACTCACTCAGATTTCAAAGAAGATAGGTATACTATTGAGCTAGTCTATAGACCAAGTGTTCTTGACAATGCTAATCATTGGAAAGTATTCAATGATGATCATCAAATCATTACCTTCTTGGAATGAAAAGACTATTTTGAATAGTTACGTTTTGAAGGTAGTAAACTTCAGAAGTATGAATCAGCCTCTGAATGTAGTCCAGATATAAATGAAGAATTCTTATAGCTGAAAGGAAATAAAATTCCCAAAGGCCTGGTTTCTCTTGAGAAACTGTTTGACAAGCATGATAGATTCATCAAACAACAGCAAATAGATTCAAGTTTCTCTCAGGGATTTGATCAAGTAAATCTAACAACTAAAGAAAATCCCAAGATGGTTAACATTGGTAAGTGTTGCACCCTTGAAGAAAGATTCAAGTTCACCACTTTACTCTGTCAATACATGGATGTCTTAGCATATTCTTATGATGACCTGAAGTCTCTCATACTTGATGAAATCCACCATGACATTCCTCTCAAGGCTAACTCAATGCCCTATAAGCAAAAATCCAGATAGTACAATCCAAAAATATCAAGTACTATTATGTTTGAGATACAAAAATAAATAAATGCTAGAATCATCTTCCCAATCCATCATTCCACATGGATTGCAAACATAGTACCTATAAGGAAAAAGAGTGGCAAAATTCACATTTGTGTAGATTTCAGGAATCTGAATCAATCATCTGTGAAAGATAATTACCCTTTGCCAATTATGGATCAAATGCTTCAAATAGTGATAAGTTCAGAGATGTTATCAATGTTAGATGGCTTCTCAGGATATAATCAAGTTGAAGTTGGTGAAGCAGACCAACATAAGACTGCATTCACCACACCTTGGGGTACATTTGCATATAGAAGAATGCTTTTTGGCTTGATAAATGTTGGTGCCACCTTTTAAAGAGCAATGGACTTGGCTTTCAAAGATGAGATGGGTAAATTCATAGTGGTATACCTTGATGACTTAACCATCTTTTCAAAGCACCGTTTTGATCATGTACGCCACTTACAACAAGTGCTGGAGCACTACCGCTAGAATGGTATTTCCTTGAACCCTAAGAAGTCTATTTTTGGAGTAACAGAGGGGAAACTCCTCAGACACATTGTGTCTAAAGAAGGCATAAAGATTTACTCAAATAGAGTCAAGTCTATTCAAGAGCTTAATTTGCCTACAAGTAAAAATGTTATTCACTCTTTCTTTGGAAAGGTGAATTTCTTACGGAGGTTCATCCCCAAATTTGCTGAGAAGACTAGACACATTGTGAACATGATGAAAGGGAAGACCACCTTCAACTGGACTAAAGAAGGTAAGTCAGCATTTCAAGATATTAAGACTACCATTACCCACACCCCTACTTTGATTTGTCTAGATTACAACAAAGATTTCATCATATACAGCTATGCTTCTGAACACATGCTTTCAACAATTCTTGTTCAACAGGATGAGGAAGGTATGGAATCTCTTATTTCTTTCATGAGTTTCCCTCTCAAAACCCATGAGATGAAGTATTCAAATGTATAAAAGCATGCTTATGTAGTGGTGAAAGCAGTCAAACATTTCCACTTCTATATCCTAAATTCACACACTACTGCCTTAGTTCCTGACACTACAGTCAAGTCCATATTAACTCAGTAGGAGTTTGGCACAAAAATAGGCAATTATATTGCAAAGATCCAAGAGTTTGATCTAGACATCAAGCCAACAAAGCTGGTTAGGGGAAAAGGTCTATGCCAATTAATTGCTGACAACGAGCCAGAAGATACACATCAAGTAGAAGCTGAAGTGGAAGACACACCAACAGTCCTTTTTGTCTCCACTACCAATGATTGGTATATAGGTATTGCTCATTTCCTTACTTATGGTGAATGTCCTACTCATTTTTCTTATAAAGAAAGGAAGACTATCAAGTTTAAAGCTACCAATTTTGTCCTTTGAGACAACATCTTGTACAAGAGAAGCATAGATGGAGTATTCCTTTATTGTGTAGACAAAGAGCAACAAAGCCAAATTTTGAAATCTTTCCACAATCTAGCCTATGGAGGACATTTTTTTTCTCCTGTAACTGCTCACAAGATTTTACGAGGCAGGTATTACTGGCCAACTCTTTTCCAAGTTGCATATAAGTGGGTGAGAAAATGTGAACTTCGCCAGCAATTTGTTGGAAGATCCAAGTTAGCTGCCCTGCCTCTCAAGCCAGTGATCATAGAAGTACCTTTCCAACAATGGGGTATTGATTTTATTGAGACTATAAACCCATCTTCAAGCACTGGACATGATTATGTCATTATAGCAACTGACTATTTCACCAAGTGGGTAGAAGCAATCCCAACTAAACATGCTACTTCAAAAGTTGTATGCAATTTCCTCAAGGAGAATATCATTTCCAGGTTTGGAGTTCTGACCAAAATTATTACTAATAATGTAGCTTGTTTCACCTCACAAGAGATTACACAATTTTTTTTTCATTATGGAATTACACTCTCCCATTCTTCTGATTATTTTCCACAAGAGAATGGACAAGCTGAATCAAGAAATAAGAACCTGGTAACTATCATCAAGAAGCTAGCAGATGATGATCAAAGGACATGGCATAAAACATTGGTTGATGCTCTATGGGCAGATAGAATCACACCAAAGAGGGCAATTAGTATGTCTCCTTTTCAACTTCTTTATGGTATCAATGCTAAAATACCAATCACCTTAGAATTGCCAGCCTTGAAATTGGCAAAGGCAATTGAAGATCAAACATATGAAAGCTCTCTTGATAAGAGAATCATGTGCCTGACTGAGCTGGATGAATAGAGAACCATGGTGGTGGACTGAATTTCTGCTCATCAAAGTCTGGTAAAGAAACTCTTTGACCAGAAGGCCAAAAATTGTGATTTCTAGGTTGGGGATCAAGTCCTATTGTGGGACAAAATGAGAGAACCAAATGGGATGCATGGAAATTTTGACTCCCTTTGGAGAGGTCCATTTATAATTCATCAACACAATGGTGAAAATATATTTTTGCTAAAATATCAAGATGGTACACTCTTTTCTTTGCCTCACAATGGGCAGCATCTGAAACACTTCAACTCTTGAAGTATCAGATCATTGCATTTGTACATATGTATATTTGTATAGTTTTTAATTTTATTTTGTTTTGTTTGTTTCCATTTTTGATGCCTTCCATTTCTGGGTAACATGACTCCATAGCTCAATGGTACACATGAAGACACTAGAGATTCTAGATTTTACTCCCTTCAATTCTTTTTTACAATTGATAGAAGTTCCCTAATTGGAGCTAGCTGTTGTCCCCAAAAATAGACTTCTCATTTTTTGGGACAACATGTGAACTATTTTGGTTCCTCAGACCAAAATAATCTCTTCCTTTCTAAAAATTTGTTTTGAGCATTCAAATTCCTCATTTTTCAAGCTTCTCAAAAATCTATGAACTCTGTAGGCTTAAATCTACGGACTCTACAAGCTTAAATCTACGGACTCTGCAGGCTTGAATCTACGGACTCTGTAGGAAGAAAATCTATGGACTCTACAAGCCAAGTTCAATGGGCTTCACAGGTTGATTTCTATAGACTCTGTAGGAAAGAAGCAAGCTCTCAACACTTAGGCGATTTCAAAGTTGGTTCAATGACAAGGCTCAACCAAAAGATTTCATCGGCAAGCTTCTAAGCAAGGATTGAACCATTGAACTGTTGAACCTTGAACCATTTTGGTTCAATGGGTTCAATTAGTTCAAAGGTTCAACATCAGTAGCAAGAGTTAAGTGCATTTTTCAAGGTTCAAATTTCAATCGCTTGAAGGTTCAATGGCTTCAAAACACTTATCAAAAATAAGAAGGCTTGAATCATTAAACCACTTTGGTTCAAAGGTTTAACGGGTTCAAGGTTCAACAGGTTCAACGGGTTCAAGGTTCAATGGGTTTAACAAGGCTTGTTTCAAAGAATCTTGGTTCAAGCGGTCAATAGAAACATGGGAATGAACCATTGAACCGTTGAACCAAAGTTGGTTCAATCGGTCGATTCAAGCGACAAGTTCAAAGGAGTGCCCGAAGCGTCAAAGACACAAGTGCCCTTGTGGAGGGAATTTCTGTGGTAAAAGTGACTAAAGAAGGAAACAAAAACTTGATAGAACTCAGTAGATGATACCAAGTGTCATCTTTTGAGCCTCATTCCACTTTGTTTCTAAGAGTAGCAGATGCTGCCACGTGTCACAATTTGAGATTCACATAAAATCGACTACATCAAATTTCCAAGGGATAAATAGCCCTTGCAGAGGATACTCAGAAGCCCAAATGAACCATTGTAAAAACTTGAAAGGCTAATTTGGATCTTAAACAGTCCTTATGGAGGGAAAGGAGGCAAATGGACCAATTCAAAGGCCAAAAGAGCAAAGGGATTTCCTTCGAAAAAGTTCCCCTGACAAAACAAACAAAGTGAATTCCTTCGAGAAAATGAACAAGGCAAAGGACAAAGCAAAATCCTCTGGACAATTTGTCTGAAGGAATTCGCTTGAAAAACAAAGCAAAGCCCGATGGAAAGACAAGGCAAGGAAGATTTCCTTTGGACAAATTGCTTGAAGGAATTCCTTCGGACATTTTATCCAAAGGAAATAAAGGATAAAGCCTGCTAGAAGAAAGAAGCCTGAAGACCATTCAAAGACCACCCAAAGGGCAGATACCCTTGTGGGGGGATATTCCTGACCCAAAGTGGACCATTTCTCAAGGCCCTGAAGGGTAGGTCCCCTCTAAGAAACATCAAACAACAAAGCCGAAGGAATTGCAAAGGAAAGTGATGTGCCCACAGATGTCAAAGTCACAACAATGAAATAACTGTTGATCCTTGCAGGTTTAAGTGCAGACCTGAATGCATTCAAAGGCTTTAAAGCCAATGGCAAAAGGAAGAACCACTAAGAGGAGCATAAAGAGTAGGAATGATGACAAACATTTGAGCATCAGATATGTTTCTAGAAGTAGACTGCCAGGTGGATATTGAAAGATGCAAACTTTCAATAGCGTGACCTATTTCTCTGCATTGAGAAAAGCAAATGAGTAAATGCCCCTAAATTCTAGCATGTCTTCTTAACAAAATTCAATGCAACATGATGTGTTACTATTCCCAAGTCCTTCTTGAAGAGGCTATATAAGGGACTCTCTTGTGATTGTGGATCTCTCTCTCTGATTATCAGAAACAAAACTCTACCCAAATTGAAAGGCATTACTGAGACTTTGAGCTTAGATTGTTGATCATATTTTGTTATTGGAATAAGAAAGCAAGTGACTTTTCAAACTTTGTGTTGTGATATCTTTGTTTTTAGGGAAACTGTTCTTATGTCTTTTTCCTTAATATATTTTATGTTCCTTTAATTCAATAAGCAGAATTAGTGAAAGTAGTCAGGAAGGCATCTTGAAGCCAACTATGGAGACTTTGTGCCCCCAAAATTGCCTTTAGTGTGTTTTCTTTTTGTTTCTATGTAAAGAACCTTGGGATGACTTTTTTCCCTTATTGTCCTTTGTATCTCACTCTTGGGTAATTCAGGTGGAGACTTTGTGCTACATCTCAATTTGTTGGTTACTACGACCTTGGTTACATTTTTCAATTACTACCAGGAAGATTCGTATGGTTTGTTGAATGGTACTTCTAAAAGAAGAGGAGTGCTTTCTGTCATTATCCCTAAGATTTATCCTTTGATTTGCACACATCATCTCTGAAAAAAGAGAGATGGATGATTTATCCTACCCTTGAGTATTATTTTCTGTTTATATATATAAACAGCTCCCTTTGATGAGAGGAGAGATTAGTCCCCTTTTGATGTGGCAAGCCTACACATTTGGCCGACCAATCTTTCTACTTTGGATGATCAAACCTATTTTGTTTATCAGTACGCTAATCGACAAAATAATCAACCAACAAAATAAACATGTATCACAACCCTCAAAATCCCTCTCAAACCTTTCCAAATTTTCCTAATTTATAATCTATCGAAGAGAGACATAAAAATGTGGAATAAGTGTGTCTTGAGAATGTTGAATCACATGTTTCATAGTAGATTATGCAAGGACCTTCATCTTATAATCAACAGGGAGAGATCTCCAATGATACAGTGTTAGGCTTTGAGGCTCACCTTGTTAAACAAATTGAGCTTGCAAACCAACATCTACATCAGTCAATAGTAGCTATAAAAGTAACATAATCTCAATAGGAAGTTCTTCCATTCATACCCATGGATGCAACAAGTTCAAAATAAAAAGTCCCTAAACCTAAGTTTATGACTTGGAAACATGTGCAATAGTCAAGGGGAGAGAAGAGTAGTCAATTATAAACCCAAATGTTGCTCTAGAAAGTAAGCATGATATCATTCAATGCTCACTCCTCCCTCTTCAAAATTCCAAAGCCTTCCCCTCATGGAAAAATATTCAATAAAATATACAACAAAGAGAGGAAGAATGGTTGTTAAAATTGAATAGCCCAATGAGCAAAATGAAGCATCCATGACAACACCATTTGATTTATATCACCTTTTTGAGAATTTTCAAGGGTCCACCATGCCAATCCTTGAGAAGGAACCTCTCCTTTATGAGATAAATGAATAATATTCATCTGAGGTGATATAAGATGGGAGTGACTTGAGTGAACAAGAGGAGGACATCATCATGGGGACACCTCTTGGCAAGGATAGGCATGATTCAATTTTTCATAATACAAAAGAAGATGATTTGAAATAGGTTGTTGGAATGTAAGAGGTTGAAGCTAATAAATATGAAATGTAGAAAACTCCTTCCCTATGAGGTAGCCATGAAGACAAATCACATGGAACCATTGTTAAGTTTGAGAAAATTCCTAAAGTTGATGACCATTGGTAGCAGCTTTGCCATGAGTTCTTGAGTGAGATTATAGAACTAAGTATGGAAAATTTGGATGATGGAATAGGATAGTAGATTGGATCTTCACCTAAAGATACCACTAATTTTTTGGAGCTCTAAGAAGGAAATGTAAGTATAGAGACACCAAGACAAGATGAGTTGGAGCTTGAGTGAATAGATGAAACGCCATTCTCTACTAAAGATGAAGATGATCAGGTTGCAAAAAATCAAGAGGCTTGATATAAATCTATAAAAAATTTGAAAATGTGTGATCAACATCATGTTTCACAAGCAAATTTTGATCATTTTTAGTCTCATGAGCATAATGGAGGCACTACTCAAAGCATATCAGTTGAGTTGCCAATATAATCATTGTATGATAATTTGGAAAACCATTAACAACTCATGACTAAGGAAGAATTTATATTATTGATGAAATAAATATAGATATGATAAGAGTATGATTGGGTATTGGACTCACATGTACAATCCATGCACCTAAGAGTGGAACTAGAAGGATCAATTACTTCCCCAAGAGGCCATGAATGTGCTAATGCTCCTAGTTTCAAGAAGGAGTTATCAATATGTGGAAACCAATATTTATGGTGCCATAGTATTCAATCAAGTTTTACAATTGACCCTAGAGGAAACAATCTGACCTCAAGTTAGTTTTGTATTTTGTTATCCTATTTCAATAAGTAGTTAGCACAAGTAGTAGTTTGTTTCCTTGTTATTTTGTTTTCCTTAGGTTAAGTGTGTTTGATTCTTAGTTTAGGTGTGTTTCTTTGTTGTATCTATTGAGTCTTGTTGTTTTTGCATTCATAAGAGGTATCACAAGGTACAAAATTTGTTTGGAAATCCAAGGTAGTCATCAAATCCATATTTTTATTTTTCAAAATTGTCATTGACATGGAAAATATGAGGGTTCTCTTGACCATCATGCTAGTCAAACCTTGTGAGTCACCAAAAAATGTTGGAAATTTGGTCTGTTAAGGCAAAATGCCAACCTCTACAACTATAAAAAATTTATGGCACTGATCTAAGCCTCTACATGGTGGTCTACTATATGTATGTTGACTAGAAGTGAAGGTTTTGTCTGTAAAATGATAAAATTACACCTCAAAAGGACACTAAAGTATCCATAATATCTATAAACACCTTCATATTCATGTAATTTATTTAATTCAAATGCTTATTCTTTGAAAATATCTCCTCATGCAAGCCTAAAGCATTGTTTTGGCCTCCAAAGAGTTCCCACATGTCAAAAATACCCCATTTTACTCTAAAAATAATTATTACTTGTTTTAATATGATTTTGAATTGTACTCTTACTTATTTTTCCCTAAATTGGTATTTCAAAGCTTTAAGTATGAATAAAATGTAAGAGAAAGGCCATTTTCATGTGTTTTCATGCAAAGGCACGAAATTATACAAACTTTTACATACAATGGAGGCCATAAATTTGAAGAAGGTTTCATGAAAGGTGTTACAAAAAATATTCAAGTAAAAGCATCTTATATAGGCTCAAACCCAATTCTCTTACACCACTGAGCTTCTTTGCAAAGAGAGAGAGTCTTTCAGGTTTTTAGTTGGTATGACCATGAGAGAGAATATCAATATCTAGAATTTTGGGTATAAGAAGGGGTCTAAGATAGATTCCATATTTGGGTATTGGTTCTTAGTTTAGCTCTCTCCTTTATTAACAATCATTTACAAGTTAAGGCACTCACTATAGCTTCTTCATTCAAGCAAGCAATTGGTTTTCTAAGTTTCCTCCTCTCTTGAGGATGGTGATAGAAGAATGGAAGTTTATGGAGCTTTTCAATAGTATGGACCATATTTACATGACATTATTAAACTTTAACCCACATTTGTGAGGATCTTGAGATCATATTGAACATGTTGAAGTAATTAGAGGTCCAAGGTAGTAGTTCAATGTACATTTTTGTAATGGGAGCTTGTTGTTTCCTTTAAGTACAAGCTTATACAGATTGTAGAGAAGTTCGAGAGTGCTCAAAACTCTAAAAAGTAATTCTTACACTTATCCATGAATTCATATGATTTTCATTGCCTTTTATCATCATAAAAGTCTTTCAAATGGGCTAAATACTTCATCCTTGATCCACAAGCTATTAAGAAGAGGCACCATTTATACTAGTTTATACAGTAGCTTGAAGGTAAGTTAAGGTGGAATGATGCTTGTATTAAGCTATGTGAACTCTTGAAAGAGTGGATAAGAGGTTTGAATTTATTTTAAAAGTCATGAGGTGTTAAATTCAAAGAAACAATAACTCAATGCAAGGCTCATTGTGAGATCTTCATCTATAGCCACCTACAACCAAGCATACTAATATGATTTTCAAGAGGTTTGGAGGTTCCAATCAATAAATTTATATTAAATAAACTTGAGCCAAGATAGGGAGATTTACTTAACTCATTTTTGATCCTTATCTATCAATTCAATTCAAGTCAAGATGACTAAGAAAGCTCATTAAGCTAAGAAGGACTAAGGACAGTCTCAGATCATACAAGACAAGGACCAAAGGGTTGTCATATGAGGAATTCCATTGAGGTTGTAAAGAAGGTCATCTGAGAGGTTTTAAAGATCATGAATTGGATGGATTCATATTCAAATCTAAGATGACATTAAATTATACCAAGGATATTCTCAATAGGATGACTAGGCATATTCCAAGTTTCCTAATCAACACCTACAGTAGTCAAGGCATCACCTCAAGATGCAAAAGATATCTAATACACCATGATAGTAATTTGAATGCAAGTTCAATTACAATAAGGTAGAGGCTAGTCAATCAAATCAATAAAATAAATGAAACCTAGTGGAATACAATCATGACAAGCAAAAGAGAGAGACAAATAACTTGAAAATTGCCCTTGTTAGTAGTTTTTAAGGTAACTTTGTGAAAGTTAATGTAACTTGTGTTTCCTTGTTTCTTCTTCATTCTATAAATCTTGTGGCAATATTTATAGAATGAATATTATCAAGGAACATGGTTAAAGGAATATTATCATAGTTCTTGGCCCATTGTACATCATAGGATCAACTTTCTCAAAGTTGTCAAAAGCTCCTATTGGTGTCAGATGGTCATCTAGAGAAAACATTCACAAGGTTGTCAAAATGTGATAAAGAAGTATATTTATGGGTTATAAGTATGATTTGAATAATTTTAAGGGACTTATAACATGGTTTAATCACTAAATGAACATCATGAACTCCCTCCAAGGCATACACTTCACGTGCCATGCTTGGATTGCTTCAGTCTGTACAATGGGGTCTATAAGCTTCTTAAGAGCTAGGTTATTAAATGAAGATCAAAGCTTTAATAATAAGTGAATATGAAAAATGAGAAGTCAGAGAAAGTATAGGATTAATTTCTTTAGGATGTTCCATTGTCATCTTATCCCATTTCTCAAAGTTGTCTCAGTGTGTATAGTCGTCTAATCTACATCTACAGCCATACAATGAAAAGAATGAAACTAGAGGTGCAATAAATTAAAAGGAAAAAAATGTGGAGGTAATTTAGGACCCAAGTGGTAACCATTCAATCATGCTATAATTTAAGAGAATAAGAGTTGAGATTGAAGTCCTAGTACATTTAAGTATGTAATACATAGTCTTTGCCTTGGAAAAAATCACCTATAGTCAAGACCAAAAGGTTATTCACAATAAGGATGATAGTTGACAAGAGTAGAAGGTATATGGTTTTAGAAAACCTAGCCTATTAGGTTATGTAAAATGAAAAGAGAGATACATACTTATGATTTTTTAATGACCTAAAAATAAAGACTATTTTAAGGTTCACCCAATAAATGGAAGAAATCAACACCTACAGGTTACAAGGTTAGTAATGGACTAATGAAGGGAGATGAGATCTATTGAAAAGATTTAAATGATACTTTATACCTAAATTGAGTTCAAATATATTTATAACGTTAGTGATGATAATCCATGAGGCCCAAACTCAAAGTAACATAGCCATCACCTCACAAGGTCACCTACATGCCTATGTTAAAAGGGAATCTATTTTCAAGAAGAAGGAATGACTTGAATTCTTGGAGAGACCATGAAGCCAATTTTAAGTTTAAATATATTATTTTAGATTATTTAATGATATAATATCAATTATAATACCCAATATACCTAGGAAAATTTACATGCAATCATACCTATCACACAGTCCACACATAGTCAAACTCATACTGACAGTTTTAGAGGAGTTTGATGTTTTGAGACCTATAAAGGTATACTTATATCCTAAAATTTAGTATATATTATCATGATAGGTAAGTTAATATTTTAATTTCATTCTCAATTTCATATAACTAGTAGAGACAATCATTATTTTGTCTCAGAACTACTACAGTTAATTAAATAGTCTATGATGAGGCCAAGTTGTCATTTGGGAGTTTTGAGAACAAAACCTAGGTTTAGAATTCATCAAGGTTTTTTAGACATGAAAAGGTTATGGTAAGTCCTTATATATTCTATATATTATGTGATATTTAGGGTTTCAAGTAGCATGCCATTGAGGTCTAATTAAAGAAGTTAAAGTTGTAGTTAGTCTATGCTTACTAGTTGAGGGTTTGATACATATTTGGTAGTTTTTTAAGGTGATAACAGGTGAGAATAAATGAATTATGTTGAGGTTGAGTCTACAAAATCAATTTTATACCTATTAGACCTCAAACCTTAGTAATAGATCAATTAGGCCTAAAATCTCATTTTCGACCTAAAAGGCCTATACCACCATGAAGACAATTGTAGACTCTCATAAGCATAAATGACACCATGAGAAGGTATAATGAGATATCTAAGGTCCTAAATGAGATTTTTTCAAGTAAATAATAACTGAGGAAAGGTCAATTTGGGTCTTAAAGAGCTAACTCAAACTAGATAGTCTACACAACCAGTTTGACCTCTTAGTTTGGATGCTCATATCTTTTACCATATGAGTACTTAGACCAAATTCTCTTACTAGGATTATAAGACTCATATTTACTTAAAATCCATGGAATATTGAATTTTTTTTATGGGAAGAGGTTTATAAATCATTTATAAGACTATAAGTAGGTCCAAAATGCATGTAGAAGAGCACAAGCCAACTTCTCTACATATATATCATTACACACATTTTTCCTTTGAACCCAAGCTTCTTAGGAAAGTTGAAGGGGTATATCGAATAAATATCCATGGTAATAAGTTTTTTTTGGATGTTCATACTTTATGAACCATCATTAAGAATTTGGGCCTCCAAAACCCTCCCTAAACCCTACTATAGACTAGTTTTGATAAAAGTGAAGATTCTTTCACCCTAACACCCATGAATCACCTGATAAAAACTTGAATCATGAATTACACTTAGAGAGGGTCATAATCATGGTACCATATTGTAACTTTATATATCTATCAAAAATAGTTTTTTTGGGGGGAAGAAGTGAATAAAGAGAGGTATAAGGAAGTTTAAGATGATGCCAATCATTGGATAATGAAGTTTGGAACTTTTTCTACCTTCTCAAATAATTGGATGACCAAAAACTTGACTATAAATGCCTCTGTAACTCTCTTCCAATCATCCAGTCTGAATAAATGAAGGACAAAGTGATCTAGTCAACTAGTATGGAAAAATTGTAGGTGTCTCTTATTTAAAAATGCCCATTTCATTACATGAGAGGTTTTTCTAGGCCTCAAACTCACTTTTACATGAGTTTTCAAGGTTTCATGTAGGCTTTTATGGCCATCAAGTACTAAGAGTTAGGCTACTAGGCCTAATTGGCCTAATAGACCTAGTTGTTTAATCAATTAAAGTGGAAAATGGTGTAGAAGGGTTGATGAATGAGTTAATGAGGTATTGATCACATGCATAACTAATCATTGAGTTCCAATTCATGCATAATTGATCCTTATCATGAGTTAATTGATCCTAAAGTGGAAATCAATGCATGTTATATGGCCTTAATAGAGGAAGGGTCATTCACTTAACTTGAGCTTATGTTAAGAGAAATTATTTGACAAGATAGAGGCATAGCATTCTTCAAGAGGATATTGAGTAGTTCAACCACATCTTCCACCTCATTTTCAATGCCAAATAGCTCATGCAAAGATCATGCAAGAGCATATAACATAGAGAGTTTTATGGAGGATTATTTATAACTGAAGTTATGTTTGAGTTAATGATAGTTTGAGGATATTTTCTCCTCTCCTCTATCCCATTATATACTTCTTCTTCACCTTGTTTTAATATCCCTCTCTTGGGCAAGAGGAAACTCTACCAATATTAAACTTTGTAACCTCTTGGATTATTTAAATGAAATGTTGTAGCTTATATATGATTGGCTTATAGTATTTATATGCTTGTTCAGATGTGTATAATTGGTATGAATCATCCCTTGAAATGTTCTTACCACACCTATATGTTGATGACTTGTCTTATGCAGGTTATATGAAGCATCAAAGGTTGCTGATTAGATTTAAAGTGTAACCTAGTTGGAAGTGTCTTAAAGCAGAACTCTTTCCCTTCACCTCCAAGTTAAATTCAAGCAATATGACCTCCATATAAAACACTGTTGCATAAGAAGGCTTAGAGATAGTCTTTTAGTCCAATTATGGTTCATTAGTGTTGTTTTAAGTACAAATTTGAGTGGATGAATCATTTAGATGCATCACCATCACTAGTATAGGTTTTCCCTTTCAATTATCTTTCTAACTCTTTTCACCCCCAAATCAAAAAGGATTCAAAGTTGATATATCAGAGAAGCTAACCTCATAATCTATATGTTTGGTCTAGTTATAGATATCCAACAACTTATAGACCAATCCAATGTTAGTTCAAGTTTGAAGGAGAGATGAGCAATCTACTTCAATAGGGTGCATCTTGGTTTGATAACAATACATGTAGGGTCTATTCAATTTACCTTACTCTAGTCTTAATTTATTGATGAAAATAATATTTTTTAAGTATTTCTATCTAGTGCATACATTCTCGTGTACTTGACATGAATCTTATCCCTCTTTTGATTAGATCAGTTTCATGTTTGAGTTATTATTATGAAAATATTCCAAACCATCATACATTTTACATTATAATTGTATCATCCAACCCGATACCTTTATCTATCTATCTAATAATTGCATTGGATATCATAATATTGTTGTGTTCTTGTACTTTCTATTAGTTATCTTAATATTTTTTTATGTGCTTATAAATGTATTGGTTAACTTGATAAAAAAATATATTTTATTATTTATTCTTAGGATTTTATTAGCCAACGTGATACCATTTTTTAATTATTTTTAACTTATCTAAAGAAAACCATACTAACTTAGCTATGGTTTTGTGATAATTTGAGTCCTTATGAGGTTTTTAGCTAGTCCTTTTGGTTGGTCTAGGTGATTATCTATAATTTTTAAGATCTAAAACCAGTAAAGTAACCTATTTATGTACAAAAATCATAAAATAACTTTGTTTCAACCTCATTCCATACAAAACAACCCTAGATTATGGTCATTCTATTTTCAAGATAATATGCATAGTAGTTCAAGTTGGTATAAAGTTCATGCATCTACAGATTAATAGCCTAGGTAGATCATTCCAAGTGGAAAGAGCATTTAAACATCAATGGGTCCTTATGAGGTTATAAGTTAGTCCTTTTGGTTTGTCTTGGTGATTATATATAATTTTTTGATCTAAAACTATTAAATATATGGATTACTAAGATTATTTGATTATAATTATTAAAAAAAATCAGCTTTACCCTAACATTCACCATTTGGGTCCCTATTAGTTTTCCACACACAAGGAAATAAATAATAATCAATAGTAGTAAGAACTAAACAATCCTAATCTCTACCATTTCATTATCTCAACCATCTCATAACAAAAATCTAGGTAGACTATCTGAATTTCAGCAATTTCATAACATAAAGCACTAAACAATGAATAAAAGGGACAAGTCAAGACAAACAAATCACACATTTCAGATAGATTAAAAATATATATTAAATACTATTAAGATTAAATATCTAAAATTAAGGATCTATATAAATGACAGTAACAAATATGGTCAATGCTTCAACCACTTTGCAACCTACTCTATTCTAATTTGTTAGGGTTCTATAATGTATGTTAAAAAAATTAGAATATGTATCTGCTTAGACACATTCAATGATTTTTATTCCTATTAAAAATGTGTTGAAATTATATAGACCCCATTTTGTAAAGTAAATTCAAATTTCAAATTCGTTGGGGACTCCTGCCTATTTCAATTGAACACAAACGCACCTCAAGAGTAGTCAAGTTGAATTGAAGGTAAATGATATATTTAATATAAAATGGTATATATATATTAAAATATATAATATAAATTTAAATATATTATATTAAAATATATAATCTATAATATTGATTTATAAATTATATTAACATATACATTATATAATATATTATTATTATTATTATTAAAATATATATTATATATTATATAATTAATTTTTAATATATATTATAAAATATTTATATAATAACTTATATCACACACACACACACACACACATACTTGTGTGTGTGTACTCGTGTGTATGCGCATATGCCATGTATGTATGTATTGGTAAGAGGGGTTATGTAAAGTGAAAGAGTGTAAATCAACAGTTAAACCTAGTTACTCCAAACCCATGTAAATGTCAAAAAAGTTCATTTAAAGTAATTTTGGATGCAAACCTATCAAGATTTGAATCACCATGCAATGTTTTAGTCTATGATAGATTGCATTCTTCATATAAATATATTGCCTCTTAGCACAATCTCTACGTCAAAATTACAAATCCCTTGGTTTTGATCATGAGGCATCTGTATTCATTAGATAAGGAGCTCAAATGTGTTTGATTAGGTTTTGTCTTGGTGATTACTTTTGTTACAATGGTGCTAAAAAAATTAGAAGCTACCAAGAGGAATTTTGGGTTTAGAAATTGGATAAAAATTTTAAGTGAACATATATGTTCTAAATAAACCATATATTCCATGTATACCTACTATGCCTAGTGATGATGTATTCTCAAGTATACCACCACCACCACTTATTTCACCTAAAGATACTATTAATGTTATATCTTTAAAAAGTTTGGTTGAAACTCTACTTATTATGCAAAATCCTATTATTTATAAATCATTACCATCGATTCCAAAGTTCCATGATGATAATGTTACTTCTATTTATATATTTAGACTTTTGTAATTTTCATTTTATGTTCTTGTAGTAGATTATTGAACATTTTTTTAATTCTGATGATCCACTAGATGTGATCTAAAACCCATAGTAGGAGACCCATCAGGTGTATTTTTTTGGGACTCATATAAGTCATGAAACATATATCTCAAGGAAAAGCATTTTTTAGTAGAATGCCTATGGCCCTAGTGGAAATCAAAATATGCATTCTCATCATATCCCCATGGAATAGGTTTACTCATATCAACCTCTATAAGTGTAGGGAGAGATATGAATTGGTTTTCAGCCAACTTCTTAATAAGAAGCACCAGAGGCTCTATGAATCTAGTATTTTTTAGCATAGTTCATTCTATAATAAAACTCACTATGGTGTTGTCATGTTCACTATTTTATTGGTATCAAATTTTGGTTCATTCAGATTAATTTTTTAAGATGCCTTGATCTTAAATTTTTTATTGGATGAGGTCAATGTAGTGGCCCCATAATTTAGCTTATTTAATGCAAGGAGTTTAATTTCATGGTCATGCTCAGGATCACCCTTGTTTCTCATAAGTAGGAAATTTTAGTGCCACAAAGTGTGGTGGTAAGGGTCGAAATGATACCTCTAATGTAAGAGGGCTATGCAAGACATATTATGAATCAAGAATATTGGATGTCTTTTATGTGTTCTTATCAATGAGAGAATTTTTTTCCTCCAATAATTTAATCATTTGTAATAATATTGTGAAAAATCCCCACCTTGGTTTAAATAATTTAGTTAAGTTGACATCAAGGGGGATGAATATATATTCCCACTTGATGTAGTAATGTTTGATGTGATTAATGGACCTAAAAGAGAAACATCCTCCAAATTGGTCTCTATCATATTTGATATCTAACCATGATGTCTACTGTGTTATAAAAGTTTAAATTAACTAATAGAGTCACAAATGCATGACATAATGCATCATATTGATATGGAAGAATATAATACCATATTTTTTAATGTAAATAATGATCTAAAATTGATGGGTGTCATTTTTACCCATTCATTTAATCAATCTCTGTAGATGTCATTATCTTACCAAGGCCAGTTTCCACACCTATTACAATAAGGTGTTTTTGAGGTTTAGCTAATAGTTATGTGCTTTGGGAGGTTTTGGTTAATTGGTCTATTTTAGGTCATTTAATCTAAAGTCTAATTCAATTAACTATAAATAAAAAACTCTTGTTTCAAAGTACACACACCATCAAACATGTATTTATCTTTTATTCAGCTATCAAACTAATAGCTTCCTAGATACTCGGTAACTACTAACTTATTCTAACAAGATTGTGTATGTTGTTATTGGTTTTGAAAACCAAAATAGGAGATAGGCATTACAACAAATATACACACACTTTGAGTAAAATACATGGGATTTGTAATTGCATATCTAAACTAATTTTGTTACCAAATCTTCCTTTACCTTGATTTGCAAGATCTTATCTCAAATAAAGATGCAGTAATAATAACAATAGAGTTTTGACTTGGTTTCATGGACTTAGAGAAGATTCTAGTCAAAGATCTAGTGTTTTGGTTGAGCTATGGGCTTCCACATGTGAGTTATAGACTTCCATAGGTTTGTTATAGACTTTCACAAGAATACTATGAAACTTCATCAGGCTTGCTATGGAATTTGACAGAAACACTACATAATCGGTTGGAAAGCATTTAAGTTAGATTATTAGATGACCAAGATAATTTCCATTTTTCATAAGATCACTTTCTATTTATAGTTTGTCTATAAATCAATTTCCATATATATATATGGAAATTGATTTATAGACAAACTATAAATAGAAAGTGATCTTATGAAAAATGGAAATTATCTTGGTCATCTAATAATCTAACTTAAATGCTTTCCATATATATATATATATATATATATATATATATATATATATATATATATATATATATATATATATATATATATATATATATATATATATATATATATATATATATAGATTTTCCTTTTATAGATGTTTTTAGATATAGATTTGTATTTGAAATAAGAACTTGTAAATCAAGGAAAAGAGGTAACAAAATTGGTTTAGATATGTAGTTAAAAATCCCATGCTTTTCCTCAAATTGTGTATATCTTTATTTTAATGCCTATCTCCTATTTTGGTAGTCAAAACCAATCTTAGTATACACAATCTTTTTGGAACAAACTAGTAGTTACTAAGATCTAAGAAGATGTTAGATTTCTAGTTGAGTAAAAGGCAAACCCCTGTCTATTCAATGTGTAGATTTTGAGATAAATACAATCAAATTTTTATGAATAGATAATATTATGAATCTATAATTCTACTTTTCATAAATTAATGAAGTTGATTGCATTAAAAAAGTACTAATTTATTTTTCCTCTTGATCCAAAGGCAAGCAAGGGCCCACTCACCCAAGGAATTGGGACATGTGTTTTATAAAAAAAAAATTAAAAAAAGAGAGAAAAAATAATAAAATTCAACAATGAAAATCCTTAGGGACATTGTTGATAGTTATGATTAGAAAACTAACTTCTTGGGTGGTCATGTACAACAAAATGAGCCTTGGCCAAAAAATTATAAATGGCTGGTCAATGGAAAAATATATATATATACATACATACATATATATATATATATATATATATATATATATATATATATATATATATATATATATATATATATATATATATATATATACATGAATCCAAAAAATTAGAGTTGATCATTAGTAATGGTTTATATTCTTTGAGCAAAGTAATAAAATTGTTATTATAATTACATGTCTTTGTCTTTCACTAACTCATGCAATTTGACTACGTTAAGAACAAGTGAAAAGGAGAAGGCAAGGAAAATATCATGACTTTGGAGGTATATGTATCTTTATTTTATCTTGGGATTATTTTTTAAGTTCTTAATGTATGTTGTGCATGTGTATCCTTGAAGGCAATTTCTATATTTCCACAGTATATAGGGTAATGATAGAATCTCTAAAAAGGTATCTTCGATACACATCATGCTAAAAGAATTGGTTACATGACCATTGGGTGTGTTTTTGAGCTCATTATACTTGTGTCATCATCAAAAAGTTGTGAGTAATCATTATGCATAAATTTTGGTAGCGACATCATTCAAATAATAATGAGATATCAAAGTATTTCTTCCCAAGTCCCTTCCATGTGAGAGTCCAACCATCTCACTTATTGTTCATGATTTTTACTCTTTCCATAACTCATGAATTGTTGCTTTATTCGATGATAACACCAATTTCAAAAAAAAAAATATTCAACTCTTCCTCTCCTCTACAAGCCCTATGACTAGTGTGCAAACCCTGAAACTGGTGTGATTCTATTTGGTTTTGTGTAGATTTGACAATTTTGCATTGGTGTAAAATAAAATTCAAATCCAAAATATGTGGATGAACTCATGAATGATAACAGAGTTAGGGTAGTGTTTGAAGTCATTGGATGGCTTTAATTCTTGCATAAATTCCAAGGGTTTTATGAAACCCTCATCATGGATTTTCTTCTCCATTTAAAGGGGGATTCCACTACAGTCAAAGGCATTCAAATTCTAGTCACTAGTCAGGTAATTAGTGAATTATCAGACATTCTAGATGAGGGAACTAAGATATCAGGAAGGTCTTCCTTCAATGACCTCATCAAAATCTTCCATGAAAAAGGAGAGCCTCTAGAATAATGTGTTTAGTATCACATTGGGAAGGCTAAGGGCATCAACAAAAGAACCCTACTAGAGCCCTAGAGGTTTGAATCCTATTAGATAATCAAATACTTAACCTATGATGGTAAATGTAGTGTGTTGGGTTATCTAGGTATGAAAATGCTAATTCATTTGAGACATGGGTTGCAAAGGCCTTAACACATAACTAATTTACCCATATATTTATTAGGAACCATTCGGGTTATAGAAATCAATCAAGCCAATAATTTAGCCTCTATTTATTACTTTGGTCTCATGTAGTTAATTATTCATCACTACTTATTCAAACAAGAGAATAGGGAAAAATCATGGGTTACCTTTATACATAATAAAGTAATAAAATAGCCTCAATTTATAATAAAATCACTAAAGAAGCCTCCACTTCAAACCCTCTAGTTCAAAATAAGGCTTCTCCCTCTGAGGTAGTCACTATAGAATCAAAAATAAGTATAAGGTCAACCTTAGTGGTTGTTATACCAATCCCCAAAGATCCTCTCATTGTGGTTGAACAACCACAACCTAGGAGAAAGTTAAGGCCTATATATTCTCACATTAGCTATAGACTTTCTTTGCAGATAGTAGTGTCTCACATGCCAATCCATATTGAAGATGATGAACCATAAGTATAATAGTTTCAATAGAATATATATCATAGATACTCAATAAGGATAAGGATTCCATAGGTAGAACTCACTTCCCCACCTCAGCCTAAAAAGAAAAGACAAAAATTAGTCTTGGCAGTTGATGATGAAGAAATGGTTGTCGTAGAATCTCTTGGTAGTTTATATCAGTAACCCCCTTCTAGTCTAGTACTTAATATAAGATAGGAAGAAACTCCTATCCAACAAGAGGTCTTATAGGAAACTACTCCATCACTCACTTCAATTCCTCCACCTTATCCATCACAACTACTCTTTGACAAGGGGTTTAACCTTTTCATGTATCTGAAGATGCAGAGTTGTTAAATGTTCTTACCCTATCCAAGTTGGAGTCAACAATCATGCAACAAGTAGAAGACATTGCATATCTTCTATCTTCATTGCAATGTAAATATTCTTTTATTTAACTTTTACTACACAAATTATAAAATATCAAGGACTAGTATTTAGAAAAGGATAAAGAAATTGTAGTACTGACTATGAAAGTAAGTGATAATGAAGATGAGACTATAAATTTATGGAGTCACACAAAAGAGGTAAAAAAATAAATGATGTCACTTAAAATACATCTCATTAGGTCAAAAAAACAAAATAGATCACTAAATGAGAAGCTAGCTACAATGTCTCAAATAAGCCCTAGTCAAATCCACAACAGACCAAGGCAATAATAATTTTTAATATGTGATTTATATATCTTCTTAATATGCTCTTAATAACTCATAGTATATATTATATGCAATGGATTTTAGAAGGGTGATTAAAGGATAAATAGTT